>SMDT01000076.1:0-217828 GCA_005392925.1 Aquilaria sinensis
AGCACCAGGACGCAATATTGATGTATTTTTACGACCATTGATTGAGGAGCTCAAAACTTTATGGTCGGAAGGGGTTGTTACATGGGACAGTTATCGACAACAAAATTTTCTTATGAACGCATATTTATTATGGACAATTAATGATTTTCCTGCACTAGGAAACCTTTCAGGTTGGAGTACCCATGGTAAGTTTGCGTGCCCATATTGCATGGATGAAATTAACACATTTATGTTGAAGAAATGCAGAAAGCCATGTTGGTTTGATTGTCACAGGGTTTTTTTACCGCATAATCACACATTCCGTTCGAATGTAACATCATTCATCCCAGGGAAGAAGGTTAGTGCTGTCGCTACTCCATATAAGTCAGGTGAGGAAATAGATGCTATTTTGGTTGGGTATTGTTTTCCTTCGTTTGGCTTTTCATATGATAAACACCAAGTTGCGGGGTTTGGAGAGTGGCATAATTGGTTAAAGCGGAGTATATTCTGGGAATTACCATACTGGAAGCATTTGCTAGTTCGCCATAATTTGGACGTCATGCATATTGAAAAAAATTGTTTCGAGAATATTTTTAATATTGTTATGGATATACGTGGGAAAACAAAAGATATCTCCAATTCTCGCCTTTTGCTTCAGGAGTTAAAAAATATGCGGCGTGAACTACATTTACAAAATATTAGGGGGAAATGTGTAAAACCAAAAGCATCTTATACGCTGAGTCGGGAACATATAAGAGATGTTACTCTGTGGCTGAGAACGATAAAGATGCCTGATGGGTATGCCTCGAACTTGGGCCGTACGGTTAACTTGAGTGACGGTACATTCTATAACTTCAAGAGTCACGATTGTCATGTGTTAATGCAGAGGTTGCTTCCTATTGCATTACGTGGGTATATGCCAGGTCCTATATGGGAAACGATTTCTGAGTTTTGCTCATTTTTCAGAACCTTATGTACAAGTAGGATTCGATTTGATGACATACAACAGTTGGAGCGGAATATAGTGGTTACCATATGTAAGCTAGGAAAGATATTCCCTCCTGCCTTTTTTGATTCGATGGAACATCTTGTTATCCACCTCCCTCATGAGGCAAAGTTGTGTGGTCTAGTTCAATTTCGATGGATGTATCCATTTGAAAGGTAATTTTTTAATTTCCATTCATATTTCTGTCAATAATTTTCATATATTATATGTCAATAATTTTCACATATTATATGTCATTAATTGTTACATTTTTTTAACTTGGCAAACTAATGCGGTTATTGAAGCGAAAGGCTAGAAATAAAGCTGCAATTGAAGGATCAATTGTGGAAGCGTACTTGGTCCAGGAAATGTCTACATTCTGTAGCCATTACTTTGAAGTAAATATTCCTACACGGTTAAACAGGGTCCCATGAAATGATGATATTGCTATTCCTGTGGCTGATGTCGAGGGTCAATTTTTATCTATCTTCAATACAAGATGTCGTAACATACCCAACTGCGGGCGACAATGCTTACTTGATCCCACTGAGAAACATCAAATGCATATCTACACATTGCACAACTGCAATGAGATTATACCGATTGTCAGGTGACATATATGTAAACAACTGTGACGGTTTTTATATCAATCTGATTGCTTTAATTCATTATTGACTAGTTATCATTTCAGGCACTTTGACTCTTATATATCAACAAGATTTCCCCAATTAGGTGAAAGTGAATTACAAAGTTATCGAGATCAACATTTGACCGAATGGTTCTCATCATACGTGAGTTTCATGGCGTGATAATTTTTATGTTCCTAATTGTGTTCTGTTGAATATACTGTGCAATTATGTTATTATATTAACTTTATATTTTCAGGTTAACCATTTCAAGGATAAATTAGATCCTCGTATTGTACAATTAGCCCGTGGTCCTATTCGAGTGGCCGTTTCATACAATGGATGTATTGTGAATGGTTTTCATTTCCACACACAATCCTATGGCAAAGACAAAATGACACAGAATTATGGTGTTTGCGTGAAGGGTGAGACATGGGGATCCAGTGGGTATGATTTTTATGGCCTTATTGATGAGATTATACGTATTGAGTACCACGGGAGTGGGAATGAAGTCATGACGCTGTTCAAATGTACTTGGTTTGATCCGACACGTGGTGTTCGAAGTTGCCCACGTACTGGTGTTGTTGACATTAAATGGAAGTCAAGATTATCACCACCTGAGCCGTTTATCTTTGCGACACAGGCTCAACAAGTTTACTACTGTGAGTACCCTAACAAGGCTCTTCATCAGTAGTGGCCGGTGGTTAAGACGAAGCCACGAGCTTTGATCGATTATTCATCAAATAATTTTAGTATTCGATCTGAGGACAATGAGGAAAGGTTTGATGAGCAAACATATCAGTTAGAAACCACAGATGAGCCGTTCCAAGAAGTGATTTCAAGTGAAGTACCAATAGTAACAAATGATGGCATTGGGCTTGATGAGATTAACATACTTGTCGATACAACGTGTTATCCTGAAAGTGTGCAACACATGGATCAGAACATCGAGGTCACACAAGCCGATGGGGATACATCAGATGATGAAGCATCACTGGATAGTTTAGAGTCAGATGAAGGCGAGCATGTTTGATTAAGTGTAATTGTTCAAAACATCTGCATGTTTTATTTGAAATCATAATATAATTACTTTGAATGCATTTATGTTTTGGATAGAAAAGAAATAAAATTTATGAAATTTAATCATCACATATCTAATTACCTGTGTCGTTGAAATGAAAATAATTAACTTTTTTCCCACAAAAAATTATTGCATGCTATTAAAAAAATAATAATAATGTTAATAAATGGGTAAAATCCACCGGGGGTGACCTAGCTTATTTTTTTTGTCCTAAACGGGTACCTTACCTTCAAATTGTCCTAGATTACATCCACAATTTCTCAGGCGTCCATGCGAATTTCACTCACAATCGCATCAAGAGCACCAGCGTGGTGATCATTATAATATGGAGGATTTTCTCAACACCAAGATCTGTCACTTTGGGACTGCGGAATTGTGCGTTAAAGTCACGAAGAATCGATCGGATTCGAGGAATTTGACGATCGAAGGGACGAGAGAGTACATGGCGCCGAAGGTTTAGCTCTCCGGAGTGGTAACCCAGAAATGCGATGTCTACGCTTTTGGGGTGGTAATTTTGGAGTTGTTGAGTGGGAAGGAAGCGTTGAAGTATGAGGTTGATGAATCGAGAGACGATGCAATTTCTAAGTGATGGTCAGAGGGCAAAATGAGGTGGTAGTGAAGAGCAGCAGAGTCGAGACTGAGGAGAGGGATGAAAGAGATCATGACAAAAGTTTAGGGTTAGATTTATAATGTTAGGGTTTATAATTGTTGATAGAAAAAAAAATTAAAGGACCATAAGTGTTATTTTATAATTTATTTTAATATTTTTAATATCATGTAAGCAATTTCCGTTAGATATAACTCTGAAATTAATGAAAAGTAGTTAAACAAGACATGCGATAAGAAGTAAGGTACCTCGGTAGGACAATTTGAAGATAAGGTACCCGTTTAGGACAAAAAAATAAGCTATGTGACCCCCGGTGGATTTTACCCGTTAATAAATTTGGGAGATTCAATCTGACCATATACATTAAATCTATATATTTAATTTCCAAAATATAAATATTTTCATTTATTCATCAACTAAAAAAAGTGTAATAATTAACTCCTCCAACCATATAATTAGTTCATATATAAACACATTATAAATTAGATATATATATATATAGTATATATATATCAAATATATATTTGATATTCCCTCTGTCCGACGGTTTTAAGTTAGTAATTAATAATCGTAGGAAAGATGTAGGAAATATTACCTAGGGCAATGTGATGTGCGACGGTTTTGAGTTAATATTTAAAGTATGTCGAAAAACTGTAGGAAATGACAGACGTTTTTCACACATTTAAAAAATCGTAGGAAATATGTAGGACCATAATCACCTAGGGTAGCGCGTTATCCGACGGTTTTGAGTCAATATTTCAGTTAAGTAGTAAAACTGTAGGAAAATTAGATGTCATAAAAGCGTAGGAAATAAAGTAGCACTATCGTAGGAGATTCGTATGAAGAAAGGCGGGAACCAATTGGTAGCGGGAAATTCAATTTTTTAGTTTCCTACGCTTTTCATGCATTTTATAATTTTTGTTAGAAAACCGTAGGAAAGTTTGCTACGGTTTTCCTACATTTTTAAAAAATGTAGGAAAATCGTTGGTCAAATTGGTAGCTGAATCGCTAGAACTTCCCTTTAAATTCGTGGGAGTTCTTTAGTTTTCACCACTCCATTCCTTCTATTCTGCGACACCCTCTTCCAAACCCACTCCCCAAATCTCCTCCAGAGCTATTTAAACTAGGTATTTTAATTTTTAAGTACTTTTTCATATATAATTAATGTTTGTTATTACATATAGTTGTTGTTTACATATATATATAATGCATGTATTGAATGTTAAATTTTAAGAAGCTAGTTTTTATATTATATGTTTTAGGTAATTTTATATATGGTGTTAGTAATATGTATGTGGTTAGTTATAAAAATTTTTTATGTAATAATGGTTAGTTCTATTTGTACAACAGCATGTTACTATATATGTGGTTAATATAAAAAACTGTTAGTTCAATAATGTTAGAGTAATATTGTTATCACTTCAATAATGTTAATGTAAGCAGCGCAAGTTACAACAATAATGTTACTTCAGTAATGTAAGTATAATCTGCTAATGGTAGTTTAATAATTTAATTTTATAAATAAGTATATATCGAATAATTGGCCATTTTAAAAAGTGTTACTACACAAATGGTATTGAAATGATGGCAATTTCAAAATTAATGAGTTTACTAAAATAATGAAATTTAATATGTAAATGTTAGTGTAGTAATGGTCATTTATAAATAAAAGACTATGACGTAATGGTAATTTAGTATTACATATATATGTAATAAGCATGTTAAACTTTAATTTTAGGATGGTTCACCCCAGACAGTCTGGCTCGGGCAAAGGCCCGGCCAAGGACATACATGATCATCGGGGTCGACGACAGCCTGCTGTGACACCTACATAGGTGTCACAGACTGAGACTCAGACCCAGGTCCCAGATACCCAGGCTCAGACACCGGTGCCACAGACCCAGCCATAGACCCAGCTGCCATATACTCCGGTGCCACGACCTTATGTGCCCTATACGTTTGGTGCATCGAGCTCCGCATTTCAGCAATTTTGAGACACGCAGACTGATGCGTATTACCTGGATATGAGCGGAATATCCGGGTCATATAAGTACCAGCATGCAGGGATCGAGCAGCCCACATGGGATGTCGATCCTAATTCATTTCTTGATCCAGATGAGCTTGATATATCCACTCATCATCTACCTGGCCTACACCCGAGTCAGCATCAGCAGCAACCGTCTCAGCAGGGCCCGGCCACTGGCGGCCCAGCGGTTGCACCTGACACGTAGCCAGCTGCTGGGGCCCCATTACCTGGAGGGCGAGGCCCACGGGTAGTTAACTTACCACCACCTCCACCTCCACATGACCGTCCGCTCATTGTCCCTCGAAAGTAGGTATTACTGACTCTTACAAAGTTAATTTTAATATAATTATACGTTGTTCTTAGTTACATCAGTTTATATATATATATCTTACTATAATCATCATTTGTTACAGCTTACTCACTGATGACTCTGTTCATTCCACCGTAGCCTCTATTCATGTGAGGTTGTGGGACGAAAGTTCTATAGCTTGGTCACATGCATCTCGAGCTGCACGAGAGGAGCACATAACCACGTTAGAGGTAATTGGTTGTAATACATTTTTAAACAAGACTTTGTATATGGACTAATTCATAATTTCGTTTATTCTTTGTCAAATTGCAGAACTACTATAAATGGGACCCTAGAGACTTCGGTGCCATTCGCCAAATTGTCTTCGACTACTGTTCGCGGTCCGTGCGGAACCGCGTCTATCATTGGAGGTCTGTCGCGATTCAGAAGATCCCCAACTTCTTCGACAGCCCTGACAACAATTTATTGCGGCCACTTGTTCCACCCTACTACAGTCACCAGGTATGGAATCAATTATGTGACCAGTGGGAGTAGGAGCGATGGAAGAAGCTATCGGAGGTTGGTTCCCATGCCAAGCACATAGGGGATAGCTCAGGCCTTGTTCCAAAGCACACGATGGGCTCAATCCCAGGCGAAATGCACTGGGATCGTATGATACCAACATGGACCTTCCATACATTATAATTTTTTTATGATTTATTAATTACTAAAATTTTTAATGATATCTAAAATTGTGCAGACAAAAGCAAATGATGGAGTTGAGCCATCATTTGATGAGTGGTGGTCTCATACTCATAGGCGGAAGAAGACCGGGCAGCCCATCGATCTGATTTCACAGCAGCTGCAGGTAATAAATATTCATTTACCACTATAAACAATGTTTTAAAAGTATAATATTTGTCTTACTAACTCTAATTTCTTTTTCTTGTAGGATGGATATGCTCAGCGGATTCAAGAAAAATACCAGAATCCGGATGACCGCCCGCAGTTCGATGCAGACGTATGGAGCGAGGTACGAGGCCCACCAAAAAAAGGCCGACTACCGGGTGTTCCGCGTCGACTCACTGATCCCCAGACCTTTGGACCAAATCGGGTATTTTTCATTCGTATTTAACTTTATTAATTATTTTTATCACTTTTACATTGCTAATTGCTACTCACAAAATTTTTTAGGCTCCACGTGCTGATTCGGCTGAGATTGCTCAGCTGAGGGCTGAGAACACCCAGCTACGGAGTGATTTTACGCGGTTACAGGCCGACGTTCGCACTCAGGTTCAGCGAGAGACCGAGGCTGCAATGAGCGCCATGCTTAACAGGTTGATCCAGCAGGGGATTATACCTGCATCGGCGCTCTCAGACGACCTACGGACCGGATCCTCTACTCAGCATCATGACGACGATCGTAGCCAGCGAGATGACGATGATCAGCCCGGCACTGCATCCCATTGATTTTATATTAGACCTTCAGTTCTTTGTAATTAACTTTTTCCTGTAAAATTTGATTACTTTTATGTATAGTAAATTTATTGACTACTTTGATCAATTGTTATATAATAATAATAATAATAATAATAATAATAATAATAATAATAATAATAATAATAATATTAATTTGTGTTTTATTATTATTATTATATAATGCAATATAATATGTTTTTAATTTGTGTATAAATTAATTTAATAAAATCTTTAAACAGTCACAAAACCGTAGGACATGAGAGGTCACAAAAACGTAGGACATAGCAGTGTTAGAAAATCGTAGAACAAAGGGTGTCAGAAAAGCGTAGGATAAAGGGTGTCATAAAAGCGTCAGACAAATGGTGTCATAAAAGTGTCGGACAAAGGGTGTCATAAAAGCGTAGGATGAAGGGTGTCAGAAAACCGTAGGATATAGGGGTCACAAAAGCATAGGACAAAGGGGTGTCAGAAAACTGTAGGAGTTAGTGCATCTCAAAACCGTTGGATAAAATGGGGTCCATTACCATCACAAAAGCGTAGGATTGTTTTACAGTAATCCGACGGTTTTTATTTCCGACATAACTTTGTCCTACGATTTTGACCGACAATTTTAATTGTAGGAAATACCTATTTCCTACGGTTTTCCTACGTTTTTTCCCGACTCAAATACTCTGTTTTCTTGTAGTGAAAGGATATACAAAAATTCGTCTGGAAGAACATTATATGCAGATTTGGCATACCGAGGGTGATAGTGGCCGATAATGGCTCCCAGTTTACGAACAAGGGATTCCAAGAATTCATCACCAACCTCGGAATAAAGATGCACTTCGCCCTGGTAGCTAATCCCCAGAGCAATGGGCAAGTAGAGGTATCCAACAGGACCATAAAAGAGGGTCTGAAAATGAGGTTGGGGGAAGCAAAGGGAAAATGGCTAGGAGAACTTCCCAGTGTGCTATGGAGTTATCGGACAATGCCACGAAGGGCCACGGGTGAGACACCTTTTTCACTCGTCTTCGGTACAGAGGCTATTATCCCTATTGAGGTAGTGCAGCCATCAATCAGAGTGCAAGTGTTCGACGAAGGAGGGAACTACCTCGGCTTGTGAACTAAGCTCGACCTAATTGACGAACACAGAGAGGTGGCTGAACTAAGAAGAAAGGCCTTTCAGCAAAGAGTGGCCACAGCCGCGAGCCTGTGCGTTAGGCCAAAAGGAATAAGGAAGGGAGACCTCGTTCTCCAAAAGGCTGAGTTCGAACCCCGAAAACCATCTCACGGAGTACTTCGCACTAACTGGGAGGGACCTTATCTGGTCCTGGATGAAGTCCGGAAAGGAGTCTACAAACTCGGTGACTCCGAAGGTGGAAAGCTGAAAAATACTTGGCACTCGGATGCCTCGACAAAGTTTTACGCTTGAAAGCTTGTTTGAAAATTGTACAGTTATTTTTCTAAGTACAAAAAATTTTCAGAAGGATTGACTCCACCTAAGAAACCCTACTAAACGAGAAAGTAAACAAGCAATTGAGAAAAACGCACTTTTCCTTCAAAGTCTGTTGGGACATTTTTCCTAACTACGCATCAACTGAACACGTCTGCTGAGTGTAGGTCGATTATTGATTTAAGGAATTCACCGAAGTTAGCGTTCTCCCGAAGATGGTCGATAAAAAGCGCAAGAAGTGTATTACTAAGGGTTTCAGACTGAAAGTGGTCAAAACAACCCTTGGGAATGAAAAATTATCGAGGACTTAGCCAAATTTTGAAAGAAAGAATTTCATTACTAAGAGTAAGATTGTAGGGTTACAAGAGAAAAAAGAAGAAGAAAAAAGTCTAAGGCTGGGCAGGAGCGTCCTGTGTCTCCGCAATGTCGGCATCTTCTCGGACAGGCTCGTTCGGAGGCACAGGCGCTACAGAAGGAAGGTTGAGGAACTCCAGCTTCGACCAGGTCCACCTGGGCTCCTTGGGAAAATCCAGAGCAGACAGGAAGGAGAGGTTGAGCTCGGGGAACCGAGAAAGGACCTGGTGTCGCACTAGACAAAAGCCATCCTGATAGGACACTTTCATCATTTGGTCTAACTGGTCCTTCTCGGCACTTAGTGCTGCTAAGTCGGCCGTGAGTTCAACAACCTCCTTCTCTAGCTTCTTCTTCTTCTTGCTCTTGGCCCTCTTCCTCAACGAGTCAACTTCGGCTTGGAGCTCGGTGTTCAATGCAAGCGCCTTGGTAAGGTTCTCAGCATCTTCTGCTTTTCCCTTTTGAAGGGCTTCATTCTCCGAAGAAAAAGTAGTGCATTTTGAGCCAAGATCCTCGACCTTAGCTGAAAAGTCGAGGAGGAGCTTCTTCTTGCTCTCCTTAAGCTTGGCCCGAAGATTCACTACGTCCTCCTGAACGATCTTGTTCATCTCGCCGTACTTGAGGACATATCTGGCGCAAAAGTCTTTCGCCTTCTTGAGAGAATCTTCGGACCGAGAACGAGCCTCGGCCTGTTTCGCCGCCCAGGAGCGAAAGTACCCGATGTACGCCAAAAGCTATAAAAAAGAAAGCCCCGAGTAAGGGTTAAGAAGCAACAAAAACAAAGGGAAATTCATCTAAGGAAAAGAAGAAAAACCTACTTGGGTGGCGTGTTCGGTCATCCTTGCCGCGAGGATTTCCTCGTTTGGGTACTCTTCGATGAGCGACTGAAAGGTGGCATTCGTCAGCACACTCGTCGCCATCTGGGGAGCCATTAATTGGCTGTCCTCGGAGAACAAATTCATGTCCTCCGTGAAAGTCCAGAACGGCTCCCGTGGCACTTTGTTCTTCGGGATATGCCTATCCCGAAGAGCCCTCCTTCGGGCATGAGCCTCCGACCAGGGAGCATTAGCCACATCCTCTACAAGATCACGCCGAAGTTCTATCAGTACATCATCCCTTAGCCATTCATCTAAAAAGTCATAGATACAAAACATACTAAGATTCCTAGAAGAACGGCTAAGGAACAAACCTGGTGGAACTTCGTCCACGTCGTCCTCGGCCTCGTCCACTCCTTGGACTTCACCGGGAATGTTCTTGCCTTTCCTCGTCCTGCTTTCTTTGAGCTCATGGACTGAAGTCTATTCCACCGCAGTCTCGACGGCATCCAGACTTAGAACAACCTCGGGGGCAGCAGGATCCAAGGAACGATCGACAAAGATGGAGAAAGGAGCGGGCGACCGATCCTGCACTTCCACAACATCTTCAGGAAGAGGAAGAGCATCCGCCTTGGCCTTCTTCGCCTTAGAAGGCCCTCCGGTAGTCTTCTTCCTCTTAGCAGATGTATTCTTTCGCGTCTGCTCCCCCTTCTCGGCTTGGCCGAGGAAAAGGGACTTGTAAAAATCAGCAGACTGATCGCCCATCTCTGCAAAAGGAAAAAACATCAGTGTAAGTCCAAAGAGAAAAAAGATAGCGAATCCTGGAAGATGACTTACTCTTGGAAAAAGCCTCGTACGAGATTTCAGCCCGAAGAAGCATCACTATCCATGCCTTTTTACCCGGAAAAACAGGCGCAGGCATGTTTGGGTCCGACTTGTGTGCGTTCAATACCCCCAGTTCCTAAAGGACCTCTTCGGTCATGAGGTCCCACATAATGGGAAAGGGGTACAGAGAACGTGGAGGGGCCTCAGGATCCCAATCCGCAACCGCCCGAATTTGCCGGTTGAACTAGTAAAATTCGGCGAGCAATCCTGAGCTCAGAAGCTTCCTAGGGTCGACCACATCAATCTTAAGTGTCCCCAAAGCCCATCTGGTCGGTACGTGGCTCCAAGATTCGAGAACTGACACCAAAAAGAATTTTTTCTGCCACCCCCGCCAACTATCTCTATTGTTGAAGGTGAAAGTGAATTTTTTGCTCCCGGACCCTTGGGGAAGCAAGAAGTAAAAGCCACCCTTCGGGACCGGGTGGAGTTTGTAGTATTGAAGGAAGAAAAGAAAGTGGGGTTGTACCTTAAAAACTCCGCACATGCAAAGGAAAGAATTGAAGTAAGAATAAGAATTAAGGGGGAGCTGATTCACGGCAATCCCGTGAAACTTGCAAAATTCGCATATCATCCGATGGGGAGGATACCGAAGACCGGCTTTTAGTTGGGCTCGGTAAACAGTGATCTCACCCGAATGAGCACTGAAACAGTACGAGCCCGGGAAAGGCAACCTCAGGACAAGGTGAGAGGGAAGGTAGAATTTTGCTATCCACTTCATCATCTTCTCAGAAGTAGTACAACATGGATGAGACTCGAGGGGAAGAAAGCTTTCGGGAAGAGAACGGACGGACATCAACAGAGTTGGACTCGACATCTCTTAAAAAAGAAGAATAAGAGTGATCTCGGGGAAAATGAAAGAAGAGGATCGAAGGACTTCGGAAAAACAAAGCCTAAACAACCTCAGTAGAAAGGAAGAGCTATAGAAGGAAAGACCCACTTAAGGTTTTGCCGAAATCTGGATTCCTAGACGCCATCATGAGGGGTTGCCGGAAATCGCTCCGCCGCTAAAACTGCCGCCGGAAGAGAAAACAGACAAGAGAGAGCTCTAGAAAAAATGAAGAGCAAAAGAGAAGAGTATGAATAAATGAGGCAAGAGGCGCTTATATAAGCCGAAGAGGGTAAATGAAACGTCGTCATTATTACTCCTCGAAGGCGAAGAAATGCAATTAACGTAACCGATGTAACTATTCACCATCCATCAGCAGCCACATGTCATCCAACACGAAAAACTAGGGCACGCCCCCTGACACCGCGAAAACCCAGGCTCGCCCATCCATAACTAACATGCCTGGTCACAAGACGCGACGGTTCACTAGCCTGCAGTAGAAAAAGTGAAAAATAAAGGGAGTACGCGCCCCGAGGTCACCGAAGAACTAGGTAAAGATACCTCGACCAGGAAGGCCTCCTTGAGCAGTGTCCCGAACTCAGAGTTCGGCAAGACGTCCTCCAGGAGATTAAAGCCGAAGTCTCCGTTTCGACTTTTCAGGGGGGGCATATGATTGCCGAAGTGCCTATCACCTTTCAAACCCGTAGGTTCAGGTAAAGCACCACCCTCGAAAGAAAAGGCACCAACTTCGGGAAGAACCATGTACGGCCCCTTTCACATCCGACCTCAGTAATTCCTCATCTCTGGGGAAGACAGTGTCAACCTCGATAAGACAACCGGACCGTCCTCGGCAGCAGAGAACATCCCCAAACAGGGCCACCCTCAGCAAGGATATTCCTGGGATACCGAAGTAACCTCAGGAGATAGTTATCCTACTCCGAAGAGGTCTCTTCTACAGGGACCTCAGGAGTACGGCAGAAGCAATTAAGGAGCTTCTGACACATCCCCGACACGCCACCCCCAGACACACTCTGACACGCTGCCTGCAGAAACGCTCTGACACGCCACCCTCGTGCGGCCTAGGCTCCTGGCCAGGCGGCCTGTGGTCGGCTAGATACTCTCCTTTTCCCCGAGGATGCGGATCACATCCGACCGAACACGTGTCATAATCTGGGCCGGCTACGTCAAACGGACTCTACTATTCGCCCCTCTATAAATATTCGGTAAGCACCCCTGGTAAAGGGGGATTGGACTAAAAAGAGAAAAAAATTTCATTTATTACTTTCTCTTCACCTTTAAAACACTAACTTGGGCGTCGGAGGCTCCCCCTCGGAAAAAGACTCCGGGGACCTCTTAACCACTGTTTTTTGAGCATTTCAGGCAGATTTTCTTGGGAAACCTCCACTTCAGGCGTTCTTCCTCACTTAAAGTCCCTCCAGGCCTCTCCATGGCACACAACGAAGATGCAGCTGGGCATCAGGTAAGACTAATATAAAAGCTGTGGTCAATCTCCTCTTAAGCTCTTGAAAACTCTCCTCACATTTTGTTTCGCAGACAAAATTTTGGTTCTTTCTAGTTAATTAAGTCATAGGGGCTGCTAAAACAGAAAATTTTGGCACAAATCTTCTATAATAGCCAGCCAACCCCAGGAAACTCCTAACTTCCCTCACATTCTGGGGCTGCTTCCAATCCAGGATTGACCTTACCTTTTCAAGATCCATGGCCAACCCTTGGTCATTTATTACATGACCCAAAAACCCAATTTCTTGAGTCCAAAATTTGCACTTACTCAGCTTTCCATAAAGCTTATGTTCTTGGAGCAAGCCAAGCACTACTCTTAGATGTTCTTGATGAGTTTCCTCATCTTTAGAGTACACCAAAATATCATCTATGAATACTACCACAAAGTGGTCTAGGTGTGCTCTGAACACCCTCTACATTAAGTCAATAAAGAATGCAGGTGCATTAGTAGCCCAAATGGCATTACTATATACTCAAAATGTCCATACCTAGTCCTTAATGTAGTTTTAGGTATGTCTTCCTCCCTAACCCTCAACTGGAAATATCTAGACCTCAGATCTATTTTTGAGAACACTCTTGCTCCTTTCAATTGATCAAATAGATCCTTTATTCTTGGGAGGGGGTATTTGTTCTTTATGGTTAATGCATTCAGTTTTCTGTAATCGATACAGAGTTTGAGAGTTCTATCCTTTTTTCTTTACAAACAACACAGGTGCTCCCCAAGGAGACACACTGGGTCTGATGAACCGTTTCTCAAGCAGTTCATCTATTTGCTTTCTCAGCTCTACCATTTCAGGTACGGCCATTCTATAAGGAGCCATAGATACTGGTGTTACTCCTGGTACCAGTCTAATCTCAAACTCCACCTTCCTCATGCGTGGTAATCCAGGTAAGTCTGTAGGAAAGACTTCTGGATAATCCTGAACTATAGGTATCTGCCTAAGTTCATCTGATGCTTCCTGGTCATTAAGTTCCAGGCATTCATGCTCACTTTCTAGAATTACTAGTTTTAACACTTCCAGTTAATAATCCATAGCTAATTCTAGTGACTTATCTAAGTCATATGGTATACAACCAAGCATTATCAATTGTCTAATATGACAATCAATAACTACTTTATTCTCTCCTAACGCCTAAGATCACATCATAATCATATGTGTCTAGCACTATGAGGTTTGTTCTCAGTTTCAGCTTGTCTATCTGGATTTCATAGTTTTCAACCATGTGGTATGTAAATAAAACTTCATTGCCAGCTGTTTTTACCAAGTACATGTTGGTCATATATTTTACTTCTAGATTCATGGCCTTAACCAAGCTATTGGAAATTACAGACAATGAAGCTCCAGTATCAAATAATGCAGATACTAACTGGCCATTAAGGTAGATAGTACCTTTTAGGGCCCTCCTGCTAGTCCTTTGCTGACTAGTCTCTCTGCCTACATTCTCGGGCTCTGGTGCTTCTTGCACCTTTCTGGATGACTCCAGCTAAAATACCTTGCCTAGAGGTGCACCAAGTCTTCTTTGTTCCTGAGGTGCCCTTGGTGCTAGCCTCCCTCCTTGGGCTGGCACGTGGGTCCTCATCTGGGGAATAGGGATTTGCCCTCTTGGTCCCCTAGGATTAAAACTTCCCAGCAACTTTCTGTTGTCATCACCTCTTTTTGGGCAGTCTTTGACCCAGTGGTCTGGTGCTCCACACTTATGACACCCAGTAGAAGCTTTGAAGCATGGCTTATTGCCATGAAATTTTCCACAAGTATTGCACTGACGACCATACTGCTGTGGTTGTGATCCTTTTTCTTTCTTATTTCCCTTTGTTCCTCCACTTGGGTCTCTTTCTTCCCTCGGCCTCTTTTGATGGTGGCTTCTCTGGGTTCTACTTCCACTTCCAGGCTCACTCCTGGATTGTTCCTTGAATTCCTGCTCTAATGCCAGGGCACTCTGCATAACAGAGTAGTAATCCCTAGCTCCCACTGCCCTGAGGATCTGTCTCAACTTAGGCCTCAATCCCCTGATAAATCTCTTGGTTCTCAACTCCTATTGTCCTTCATACTGAGGGGCATACTTGATCAGGTTGTTAAACCTTTATTCATATTCCAGCACACTGAGATCCCCCTGCTCCAATTGATCAAATTCCACTTGTTTCTGATCCTTTTGAGCCTCGCTGACATATTGTTGGTGGAAGACCTGGAGGAAGTTTGCACACCTCAAAGATCTTCTCCTAGCTGGGGGCCTCCTCTGATTTCTCTCTTGGTAATTCCTTTGTACTACCCTCTACCAAAGTTTAGCATTCCCTTCTAGCCTGAAGGTGGCCAGCAGTACCTTTTGAGTGGATGTGACCTCCATTCTTTAAAAAATTTTCTCAACTTGGTATACCCAGAATTCAGCCTCATCTGGGTCACATCCTCCTCTAAAAATTGAGGTTTTAATGCCAGGAATCCCTCTAGCTGGCCCTCCTTGAGTCCCCCTCTCTTGGGTCTTTCTTCTCTCACTTCCAGGCCTCTAGATTCATCCATGTCCCTAGGGGACCTGCCTTTGGCTGTGGTCTCCTCTGTAGAAGGTTCAGTTCTCCTAGAGTATATATAAGCATCCCGCTCTTCAATGTCTGGGCTTTCATCACCCTCCTCCTCTGTCCTGGGTTCTTGTCTAACTTCTGACCTTAGTCTTCTAGCCCTGGGATGCCTCTTTTCTTCATCTGCTTCTTCCTCCTCTTGATTCCCTCCAGCTTTATTGGATTGATCGTATTCCACTGGCTCTTTGCCAGGCCTTCTTCTTCTCCTCATTCCTTCTGTCTCTACTGGTTCTGAATTCTTCTGGTGTTGGGCTTGGCCTCTAGCCAAGGCTTGCATTCCCACTACCAGTTGAGCCACAGTGGCCTACAGTGACTCCATCATTACCTCCATTTTGTCTTACCTGCCTCTACTGGGTCCAGGTGCTTGTAACCTAGCATTTGGCTCTTCGGCCAAGTCATGCTCAACAATATCTTCTTGTCTTTCAGGCACATCCACCTGCATTCCATCTACCTGATGGGCTGCAATATCTTCCTCTTGTCTCAGGGATTCTCTTTCCCTGCCTCTTGTTTTCATCCTGCACTTCAAATGCAGATATTCACATATACTCAATGATACAAGCCTTATATAAGCTAAACCCTATGTGGGACACTGTTTAGGCTAATACTATGCTGCTCTAAATCACAAGCTCTGATACCAAACAAAGCCGGTCACACCCCACACAAGCTCCGGCTCATGCACACTCCGTAACACTCACCCATTTTTGTTTAGGGTTGACAAACTAACAAGTTTCTTGAGTGTTGTTGTTATCTTTCTAATTCGGCCAACCTTTGTTGTTGGGCTTTAAGTCTTATTTTCTTAAGTTAATGGGCCTTGGAGGTGGCCCAGGAGGCTTTTAAGGGTACTTAATCAGTTTCTTGCAACAAAAGTAAGGCCTAATACTATTATCTTGCAAAACAAACAAGGCTGTAATTGATAACTTGCATAACAAGCAAGGCATACACTCATGTAAATAAATGTCTAGGATGTGTGCAAATCAAGTGTGCTACTTAGTACATGACAACCAAGAAGCCCAAGATACCATAAGGTTTGAAAATACAAGTTTAGATGCAAATGGGCATTCGGCCATGAGTAATGCATAAGAGATTCACAACATAAAACATATCCCACATTCATATAAACATGCCACACATTGGCCCATAAGCATTCATCATTTACATGTCCAAAACCATCAACAACCAAGCATAACTTGGTAACAAAGTACTCCATGTACAACAAAACCAAAGTGCACCCGAGACTATATACATATATACAACAAAAGTAGTCCACCAAAGTGCACCTAAATTGGCCACAAGCCAAGCTAACCCATAACCCAACTCACCAAGTCATGCTTACTACCCAAGAGACCTACTCTCCAAAGAGCACCTTGAGTGTGCCATAGAGAAGCACACATTGCAAAACCAAGCCTATAGCCATGTTCATGGTCATGAAGGTAAAAGCCACTATCAGGGCAATGGTCCATACATCCATAGCTGCTCACCTAGACAGTCCCACACTACTTAAGCCTGCACAACTTAGAACATAAGTTTTGGCCGAAACCTTGAACAAAGACTTGTAAATGTAACTACTTAATCAAGCCAAGCACAACATTGGCACATACCTTAAGCACACAAGCACCACTAGCACACACAAGCAAACACTACTTAAGCCGAATATCCTTTCCTGAAACACAAATGTATGGGCAATGAGTAACAATTACTCAGTAGAGTTCACTACCATAACAACTCAATTATGAGTTTATTTAGTTAAGCCAAGTATCAAACTCTAGGCTTAACCTCCCAAGCTCATAATGTCCTGCAAAAGAAAACATAAAAACACCAAAACACTAACAATATACAAAAATGCAATGATAACCAAGGCATATAGGCATGAATATAAATGTAATGGGTTAGCAAGCACAATGAAATCACTCAAGCACACAAGATACACACTCACACACCACAATGTACATTCGGCCAAAGCCCTAGCATGTGCCCTTGTGCACCATTGCACTTACTACTCGACCATTTTAGTCCACCCTCCACTAGAGCTCCGAAGTTTCTAGCAAGTTGGCCTTACTCACTAGAATTTCTAGCACATGCCAATAATTGATTAGCTAACCAATGCTCATAAAACCAAATCACCTCAATAAGCCCATCAAGTAACTAAGGTCATTTAGTATATTCTAACTATCACTTAGCCACTCTACTACTTGAATCATGGTACATTACCAAGCAAACAAGTATGTCCATGAACCCTACCTTTCCAAACAAAGCTTGAGTCTTCTTGGTTGATGCTTAAACATCCAAGACCGAAATGTCTCTCAACAAAGATGGCCTAGCACAATTCAACTATCAATTAGTCACCAATATTACTTGTTCATGGAATCTATACCACGTAATCAAGTAATTTGTGAATATCTACCTCAATCCCAAGCTTGAATGTCTCGGCCTCCTCTTGTAACTTCAAAACCCAAGCTTCTACTTGAACTTCTTGGTCGCTTAGTGCCGAAAGTGAAGATTCCAAGCTTGATTTTGTGTCCAAGCTTCAATTCATCACGAATTTAGCATGGACTCGGCAGCAAAATGTCCTTTGCTCTCAAGAACACAATGAACTCGGTTGAGCCGAAACTAAAACTGAAATGATGGCTTATTTGATGGGTGGAAGCATGCATTAACCGGATGTAAGCCACATGGCCTCAAAATGGGCTTAACTTGCTTCTCGGTCATGACAAGTTTTTGCATGGTGCAATGCAATCAATCCGTGCCCCATAGTGCCATATTTAGCACCCGAAAGAGTGCTCAAAGTGACCTTCAAGTTTTGTTTCCCAACATTGGCCACATGTCCATTTTCTATGTGCAATTGGACCCTGAAACTTCTCGGTTTAGCACGCACATCACTTCTCTAAATTTTATTAAAGTCCCTCACATTTATTTCCTTGCCACAACTTCATGGCCATTTTTCTTTGTGCATTTGGAACCTGAAAGTCCTCAAATTAGCACATACACCACTATTCCCACGCTCAAACAAGTCCTTTATGTTTTCATTGCATTTCTTTTATTTTCTTGGCCTGGGCCAAGCACTAGGGAATGAACCTGACATTAACTGTCATCGATGTAAACTTGAATGAGTTTTCTTGGAGCGTACCTTATTACTTACCTTTTCCTAAAGTCCTAACTGTTCCTTGTAATGTCGTAGTTATTCCTTGGACATAAGTTCCTTCTGATTCATGTTATGCAAAAGCTATGCATGCAAAATGAAAAATGCATGGATGCAGAGCATGCCCAACTAATGTCTTTTTTTCATTATCTTTCTTTATTATCTCAACTTCCTTGAATCTGTGTTTTGCTGTCATCATTGTCTAGTCGTATGAATCTAGTTCTTTTTATCTCTGCTTTGCTAGCTTCTCCTTGTAACTATTTTTTTTCTCAAAATGTCATTGAACCTTACAAGGCTTTTAAGTTCTTGTCCCTAATCCAATCTTGCCTCGGACTTGAATTTTCAAAACACAATTTAAAGAAACAATTAACTTTGTTAACTTGTTCTTGAACCCTTATCTCAACTTCTTATCATATGCTCGCCTTGCACTTTATGGCCCATATGGATATTTATCTCTATTATTAGGTTTATGAAACCCTCATGAGTAGATTTTTCTTATACTACCAATGTGGCTCATTGATATGGACATGACCTCATTTTTATTGTAAAACTTTTGACGCAGTCATTCAGACGATAACTAAGGAATATCACCTAAAGACTTGTCACCCCTTCTTCCTTGTTAGCAAATGTTTTGTGCCATTTGCAAGGAAGAACTTTAATCTTACCTATTTTAATTCATAGAGGTTATCAAAGTAATTTATGGTCTTTTTTTTTTTTTTTTTAGTTTTAGTTATTACTACCATTTCCATAAAATCACAATTCACTGCACACTAAGAGTTAACAAGAATGTAAAATTTTAAGAAAAAGAACAAGAAGGGAAGAATGGCTATTTTATTCATGAATAATATGGTACAAAGATCTTGGTTATAGCTGAATGACAAGGAAGGTTCAAGAAAAGAACACTCTCTTTGGCAACTTCAATTGAACCAACTCTTATAACCCTGAATCCACTACTTCTCTTTCTTCCAAAGAGCTTCGTCGTCATGCATAGTACTTCTTCACTGAATCCGATTTCACTAGTTTTGGCAACTCTTGTCCATCCATTTCTGTTAGAATTAAGGCTCTTCCTGAAAAGTCTTTCTTCACCACATAGAGTCCATCATAGTTCGGTGTTTATTTCCCTCTAAAATAGTGTTAGATGGGTAGAACCTTCTTAAGAACAATGTCACCTTCACAAAATTTTCAAGGGCAGTCCTTCTTATTGTAAGCACAGATCTTCCTCATTTGATAAAGTTGTCGATGACAAAGGGCAGTCATCCTTTTCTCATCAATTAGATTTAACTGCTCATATATAGCCTTGACCCACTATACTTCTTCCAATTGGACATCCATTAACATCCTCAATGAAGGAATCTCGACTTCAATAGGCAATATGGCATCCATACCATATACTAAGGAAAAAGGTGTAGCTCTAGTAAAAGTGCGAATAAAAGTTCTACACGCATGTAATGCAAAAGGTAACACTTCATGCCAATCCTTATAAGTGATCGTCATCTTTTTTTTTTTTTTATCTTCTTGATGTTCTTGTTGGCCGCCTCCACCGCACCATTCATTATTGGTCAATAAGGTGCTAAATTGTGATGCTTGATCTTGAACTGCTGGCATAGGTTCTGCATCATCTCATTATTCAAGTTTGTGGCATTATCCGAGATGATACATTCTAGCAACCCATATGAGCAAATAATCTATTCCTTGATGAATTGACATACTACCTTTTGAGTTACACTTGAATAGGATACCGCCTCAACCCACTAAGTGAAATAGTCGATTACCACCAGAATAAATTTATGACCATTAAAAGCCCTAGGGGTAATTGCTCTAATGACATCTTTTCCCCATATGGCAAAAGGCCAAGGAATTGCTGTCATGTTGAGAGGAGTAGGTAGGACTTGGATCTTACTGGCATATATGTGGCCCTTATGACATTTCCTCACAAAATTGATGCAATCGATTTCTAATGTAAGCCAATAGTAGCCTACCCTCATTATTTTTCTTTCCATAATATGACCATTGGTGTGCGCTTCTTGCACTTTGACATGAACTTCTTCCATGATCCTTCTCACTTCAATAGAGTTAACACAAATGAAGTAGTACCAAATCTGGGCTCTTCTTATAAAGTATATCTACATTCAAGAAGAAAGCCATCAACAATCTTTATAAAAACTTGTTATCATTTTCTAATGCTTCAGGTAGATATACTCATTTTTGAAGGTATCTCTTGATATCATGATACCACGGTTTCCCATTTAATGCTTCTTCCACTTTCATACAATAGACTGGAGAATCTAGTACTTTCATTTCAAAAACAATAGTGCGCTCATGGCTATTTATCATGTACATGGTGGCTAAAGTAACCAAAGCATCCAGAACTTAATTGTCTTCTCTCGAAAGATGATGACAACTTATCCTTATGAACTGCTTTGCCAAGCCTAGTATAAGTTTTTGGTAAGGGATCAACTTTAAGTCCCTAGTCTCCTAGTCACCTTTCATCTGATACATAACCAATGTAGAATATCCATAAACTCGAAGATCTTGTACCTTCAATCTTAAGGTCATTTGGAGTCCCATAGTACATGCCTCGTACTCTGCTATATTGTTGGTACAAGGAAAAGTGATTTTTACGGTGAAAGGGTACTACTTTCATTCCAGAAAAACAAGTATAGCTCCAATTTCTTGTCCCAAGGCATTAGATGCTCCATCAAATGCCATTTTCCATGTTTCATCTTCTTCTAGGACTTAAGGTTCCTTCATCATTATATTTCCATCAGCAAAATCCATCTTCATTGGCTTGTAATCCTCTAGTGCTCTATCAACTAAATATTTAGCTATTACACTCCCTTTTATGGCCTTTTGGGTGACATATTATATGTCATACTCCGACAAAAACATTTGCCATTTTACGATTCTCCCTAATAAGGCAGGCTTCTCAAAGATGTACTTGATAAGATTAGTCTTGGAGATCAACAATGTGGTATTGTTGAGCATGTAATGTTGTAGTCGGCTTGCCACCCATACAAGGGCGCAAGTATTTTCTACCACTAAGTATCTTGCTTCATAGGTGGTGAACTTTTTGCTCAAGTAGTAAACTGCATGCTCTTTCTTACCCGTCTCATCACATTGACCCAATACGAACCTAATGAAGAATCTTATGTTGACAAGTATAAAATCAATAGCTCTCTAGGTTGGGGCGGCATAAAGACTGGTTGATTAGATAAATATTACTTGATTATTTCAAACACCTATTAGCACTAGTCATTCTACTCAATTGGATTTTCTTTCTTCAATGATTTGAAAAGAGGTTCACACTTGGATGTTAATTATGATATGAACCTCACAATGAAGTTAATTCTGCCTAGGAAACTTCTTACTTCCTTTGGAGTCCTTAGATGAGGCATCTCTTATATCTCCTTGACTTTATTTAGGTTAACTCGAATCCCATCTTTGCTCACCATAAAGCATAACAATTTGCCTGCAGAAGCCACAAAAATACATTTGGTAGGATTCAATTTTTAACGATACTTGTGAAATCTATTAAACAGCTTTCTGAGTACATTTAGATGCTCCATGACAATATGGGATTTGACAATCATATCATCTACATATACCTCAATCTCTTTGTGTATCATGTCATGGAATAATGCGACCATAGCTATTTAATAAGTAGCCCCAGCATTCTTTAACCTGAAAGACATTATCTTATAGTAAAAGGTCCCCTAAAAGGTAATAAAAGCAGTCTTTATTATATTTTCTAGATCAATTTTGATTTGATTGTACCTAGAAAAGGCATCCATAAAAAAAAATTATCAGTTCTCGGTAGTATTATCAACCAATGTATCAATGTGGGAAAGTGGGAAGTTATTTTTTGGGCTCGTCTGATTCAAGGGTCGATAGTCTTGACAGACTTTTAACTTCCCACTTTCCTTTTTTTCAACTGGAACTATGTTAACAACCCATTCTATGTATTCTAAGACCAAGGAATCCTGCATCCCATAGCTTTTGGATTCCATCTTTAACTCTTAGGATTAATTTTGGCTTCAATATTTGTAGCTTCTATCAGACAAGCTTCGCCTCAAGCTTTAATGGTATTTTGTACAGCACTATGTCTGACCTTAGGCTAGAGATATATTGATTTGACTAAGCAAATACATCTACATGTCCTCTCAACAAGTGTATCAGCTCTTCTTTCTCTTTAGAAGAAAATAGAGTGGCAATCTTAACTTCTCTCACATTCTGATTATCTCCTAAGTTAACTATCTCAGTCAGTTCCTGACTTGTTGCCCTTTTTTTTTTCATCTTGCTCGATTAGTTTCAATAACTCATGAAATATTTAAAGATCTTCATCATCAGAGTCAATAGTGTTTACAGGATTATCAAAATTCATTCTTTCATTGTCATTAATGAGAGTTTTAAGTCTACACTAGCAAGAGAGAGAGAAAAAAAATGGCAACAATAAGATGAATGATGATGGGTGTTTTATTAATATTGTGCATAAATCATAACGTTATCGAAACAAATAGCAATAACTAAAAAGTCCACCTAAATAAAGACTACACCTTATTAATTAGACCTATCTTTAGGAGATTTTGACTATTAAATTACTTTGAAAAGCTCTCGATTACAACATGCAATTCTATTGCCTCCCAATTGTCCAACACATCCCATGAGCTGCTAGGTTGAATGAGCTCCTCATCCTTAGGTGAGTCACTGGTTATTGCCTGAATTGATAAGTTTTCAAAAGGCTTGCTAATGTCGATAATCAATGCACCTTTTTCATCACTTCTTAGAACTAAGCCACCATTCACAAAAGTTTCATTTATGTCAAGGATGCTTAAATCTTCTCCATTTGGAATGCGCCTCTCTAGTCATGCAATTCTTTTTTATTTCTTCTCAGCTATCATTTTCATCTTATCTTGCCTACTTAGCATGAAGCCTAGGCCGCATCTTCTTTCATTCGTTGGGATATACAAAAGATTTTAGATCCCTTTCAAGGTTTATCCCAAGCCTAGTTCTGACGAATATTCTCCCTTCATCATGAGTTTTGCCACCATCTGACTCATCTTAAAAATGCTAAAGACAGACTTTGTTTCCATATTCACCAACATATGTAACATTGACCACTTTAAAAGATCTCAATGAGCAATCTGGTACCTTTTTGTTGGTATCCACATATTGAGCATCTATAAGTCTAGATAGTAAGATATCCTCTTCAATGAACACAGTTATCAATTTTCTTTCAATAATGAATTTCAACTTATGATGTAACGAAGAAGGAACTACACTGGCCATGTGGATCCATGGTCTTCCCAGTAAACAATTGTAAGAAGGCTTGATGTCCATCCCTTGGAATACGACATGGAAGACACAAGGGCCAATTGTTATTAGCAATCTATGTCCCTTATAACGTCTCTCCTCATCCCATTGAATACTCGAACAATGACATGGCTGCTGCTGATGCATGATAGGTCTATGCCTAGCTTATGTAAGGTTTCTAGAGGCATTACATTCATAGCTGACCCATTGTCAATAAAGACCCTAGCCATGATTCGATCTTTGTACTTAGTTGAAATATGTAAAGCCTTAAAATATCCCTTCCTTTCTACTGGTATCTCATCATTAGTAAAAGTAATGAGATTCTAAGCTGTGATGCTGTTGACGAGGTGATCAAAGCTATTCACAAAGATATCATGTGAAACATAAGCCTTGTTCAATACTTTCAGGAGAGTTTCTTGATGAGCATCCAAATTTAGAAACAATGAGAGTATGGAAATCTTTGCTGGCAGATGACTCAACTACTGCACAACACTATACTTACTTTCCTTTATAAGCTTGAGGAACTCGCATGCTTGTTCATCAATCACTACTTGAGGTGCCCTTTGTTTCTCTGATACATTTATAGTGATAGGCATAAACTTTGGGTCCATGATATTCTTATCACATTGAAGCTTGTCCAATTCCTTCGACGAGTAATATCGACCATTCCTAGTCATGCCCCCAACATCTGGCAGAGTTGATGTGATATTTGAAGTATAGTCATAACTTTAAGGCACGGCCTTATCTGATTTGTAGGGGAATAGAGCTGGGACTTAAATGCTTAAAAGCTTAATAGCATGCCTTGAAATTGGTACAACTAGGGGGCCTAGCCAAACTATGTTCTTCCTTGACGATTGTATTTACATCAACTTATCTACTTGGCATAGAAATGATCAGTTGGGATGAATCCATGAGTCATTGTAGGATTTTATAAAATTGTAAACAAGTCTGGATAGAGTGAGCTTCACTATCGTGAAAAGCACTCTACTTCTAAATTTTGATGCTCATTATTGTGGTCAAATGAAGGTTTTCCAACAATGATCCTTTCTTTCACGAGCAAGAGCATGCAAACTTAAAAGGGGTTGTAACATCGTCTGCTGACTTCTTTATAAAATGATCATCTTTTATCATATTCACAAGTCCACCTTGATGAAGTGGCAATGGGTTATGGTTAACACTTGGCTTATTAGAAAAATCCAACCACTGTGACCCAATCAGTTATTGGACCACGTGTTTCAGAACCAAACAATTTTCGATGCCATGACTCACAGCACCATCATGATATGGGCAAATTACATTGGGATCATACCACCTTGGATATGGTGGCTCCATTTGCTTTATAGGAGTTGGGCGAATAAGCTGACTCTCGATGAGCTTAGAATATAACTCTTTGTAGGTCATAGGAATAAGAGTGAATGTTTCTCTCTGTATTTGTGTAGCCACTGATGGAGCTAGAGTAGCCAACCGTGATTCAGTAAGCTTAGCAGTAGGATAACATGAGCAAGGCCCAGTGGCCAAAGCACCTACCAGGGGAGTCCCTCTTCCTCGACCTACTTATTGCACTTCTTCATCCTTCCTTCTAAATGGTCTTCCTCTTTTTGCCCCGTCACTTAATGACTTGATGATCTTTCCAATCTTAATCCCATGTTTAATTCATTCTCCAAAGAAGACATTATCAGAGAAGTTATTTGCTGAGTTGCTAATGAGCTTGTCATAATATGGGTGCTTCAATGTTTGGATGAATAAAGTCACCATTTCTTTTTCCGCCATGGGTGGTTGGACTTGTGTTGCCAAATCCCTCCATTTTTTAGCATACTCTTTAAAGGTTTCTAGTTTCGCCTTCTCCATATTCTGAAGAGTTTGGCAATTAGA
The DNA here is from genome assembly GCA_005392925.1 of Aquilaria sinensis. Taxonomy (NCBI): domain Eukaryota; kingdom Viridiplantae; phylum Streptophyta; class Magnoliopsida; order Malvales; family Thymelaeaceae; genus Aquilaria; species Aquilaria sinensis. The sequence continues at coordinate 25,793 of SMDT01000076.1, forward strand.
AGCCAAATACATAACATGCTTGTAATTGTTGATGAAAGCTTGAGCTAGGTCATTCCACATCTTGATGTTTCTAGGACCTTGGCCTAGATACCACTGTAATGCAAATTTTGTGAAACTTTCTTGGAAAAGAGTCATCCACACCTTTTTATCCTTTGTGAGCAGTTGTATCATTCTTAGGAATAGTGTTATATGTGTGACGGGGCAAGTTGTTCTATCATCACAAAATTTAGCACCTTGAAATATGAAGGAATTATCACATCTAGTACCAAGGAAAGGTCATCCACAGAAAGAGATCCAAATATGGTGCCTCCTTTACTAGCTTGAAGTTTTTCTTTATAGTCTCAAGTTTTTGGACATCATTTTTCTTTCTTAGCAATGTCTTCTTTTCCTCATAAAAGGGATTGTGCCTTAAATGAATGCCATTTAATGGGTCTAAATCTTGAAAAAGCTTTTCTTGAATCAAGACCTGTTGCAAGGTGAACCTTGGGGGGTAGATAGGATCCTGTAGATCTTTGACGGGGATTTGGATTGTTTTCCCTTTGCTTAGCTCCATTAGATGTTTCATTTATTCTTCCATGCTTTCTATCTTCGACGTAATGTCGGTGAGACGTCTTTCCATTCGCTCTTCCATAAGTCTTGTTTGAAGCTGAGTTAAATATCGGTGTTGAGTGCCAATTTTTTTTCCTTCTTAAAGTGAGATTTATTTCATTAGATTTTATATGCACATGATTAGTTTAATGCATGCATGCATGAATATTGTAAGTACTCAATGAAAGAAAGACTACCTTGAAAATTCTCAATTAAATAACCAAGATGCATGAATTCATGCATCATTGAATTAATAAAATACGTAATTCCTAAAATGATCTTGCAATTACTATAGAATCAACGTGAACAATTAAAACTTGAAAATTCTCAATTAAATAACCAACTTAAGAGTTTTGTAAAAAGAATAGCAGTTTAAACTGCTTTATTACATGAAATGAATTTTCTAAAAAAAACGGCCAAGGTACAATATTGCTTCCTAGCCTTGGCGATAAACTCCATGATATTCTAAATGGTTGGTCATGAGGCAAACCAACTCAACCTTTCCATTTTTTTGGCTTCTTTCCCCATTTGTTGAGCTTGATGTATGACCTTCCTAACTTCAGCAGCAAAAGCCTCCACTTGATCTTGAGAAATCTTGTATTGATCCTCCCAGAATTTTTCTTTCATCTTCTTTTGATCGGTTTTTTCAACTAGTTGAGAGATAACTTGTCTTTGTTGCTTATCTTCTCTCGCCAATGTCGTGTTGGGTTGTTGAGTTGTTGTACATCAGTGTGCATCCTCTTGTTCTTTTCATTTTCTTCTTCCAGCTCATTCTCAAGTTCCCTCTTAGCTGGTTTCCTAAGAGTATCAATAGGTACTCATTCCTTTGGATTGCTTCTCCATTCACTGTATGTGGTGGGAGAAAGGATAGATCCAAACTTGAGCACATAAAGTCTTTTCCATGCAACTGAGATACCAATTGCGAACTTCTTCACCATTGGGTCATTATGTGAGAATTCCATCTTATTCAAGTTATGAGTCATGGGAATAAATTGCATGAACCTAAATTGTTTTCATACTCACGCTGAGGCATAACTTATACCTCCCCATATGCTAACAAGAGGAACCCATAGGCAATTGCCACAACGATAAATGATACGAGTGGATCTAGACCAAGAAGTTCTCCATTCTATTTGTGGGTTGGTGAAGTTCTTGAAATATTCGATCCATCCATCTTTACTGTCTTGTTGAATCCATTCATTATTTAAAAAGGCTTCAATTGGGATAAAATCCTTTGAAAAATGATTCGTGAAATTCTTTTTGGCACATGGGAGGTTGCTCTTGATCAATACGGTAAGTAAATGACAATGTCCAATAAACTTGTGACCATTTTGGCAACAAAAATTCAATGACATAATGGTCTTAACAAGAATTACTAAAGTCGAAGTTACTTGAGACTTACAGACTTGATCGAAGAGTGAAATAACATCTCCCTCAATAAATCTAATGATCCTAGGAAAGATCACCAAGCCATATATTGCGAGTGCAAAAGCCTTATGCTTTTGATCCTTTTTTCAAACGTGGATGAGTTGCTTCAATTCATTCCAACTAATGTATTTGTAATGCCTCTTTGTTAAAAACTTGGATTGAAGAGTGGAGGCCAACATATCTTGATGAGGTTCGACTCTTCTATCGTGACAGTAAGTTTCCACTGGATACTCAGATGGCCAGCCCAAGAGGTTGTTGTATTCCTCTATTGTAGGCATAAGATCCATCTTGTTAAAAGAAAAATACCGATAGTATGGATCCCAATACTGTATAAGTGAGTGAATGAGTGACACATTTGTGGTGACTTTGAGCAAAAGAGCAATGTGGCCATATGTAGATGTGAATGACTCTCGATTCTTAAAGCTCCAACTACCCCATACTCTTGATAATTCAGCTACATCATTTTGATCCATATGAACTAAAACTTGGTCCTTAAGGTGCACATAACTATATGCTGTAAGGCAATCTCCATAAATTTTTTTAGTCATTTCAGAAAATTCCATTGCCTCCGGCTGGATTTCCACTATCATGGCATTCCAAGACTCATCACTGGCAATGGGAAGATATTCAAGAATATACATGGTAATAATGCCTTCATTGAGTACTTAAACAAATGAATGACATGCATATGCAAAAAAAAGAATCAACAAAGAAAAGTAAGGTTAGTTCCAAAAAACAAATAGAGTCATAAGTTAAGAACTACCGCAACAAGCATACGAGCAACACAATATTCATGCCTACGGTGATGGTTCCTAAATCCCATCGCTAAATCATAGCAATAGGCCAATTCCTTACCCATAAAGGTTTATGTAAGGAGAGGATTTATTCGAGTCATAGCATTTCTAAGGCCAATGTAGAGACTACCGTCTCAGAAAGTAAATACACTACTTTGCTACTTAAAATTGGTGAAGGCTTGGCGACCATGGTCTCACAAGGACAACAACACCAATTCTGCTTTGAAAGAATATGGTTGATCATAGGAAGCTTGGGTGTTGAGCTTCATGTTATGAATCATATTTCATGCCTATAACACATAAATACAATATATAAGCTTCACAAGAATAAGCAAAGCAAAACCTAAACAAATCTAACTTTTAGGCTTGACTCATAAATGTTCCCTAGAGGAGCCACAAAGATGTAGCAACATGTTTTAGGAGTTGCCACTAATCTGTTTACACCTATGTCGATTAGAAACATTAAAATGGTCTGCGAGAGTTCGAGGGATTTAGGAGTAGAGTTACGCTAAACTAACCTTATTTTAGCGCACAAAGATTGGCACCTTAGTTTGATTTTGATTTTTTGTTTTGCTTGTCTTTTAATATTTTAATTAATTTTCCAAACCATGGGTTCTAATCGAACCTTCCGGATATGGACTCTTAAAAATTACTCTTGATTTCTACCTACCTTAATATTTCTAATCCATGAACTCTATCAAGTCACTCGGATATGGAATTTAATTTTTTTATTTATCTTTATTTATTACACCTAGGTCAATTGGATCTTTTAAAACGGTCTGTGAGAGTTCGAGGGGTTTGAGAGTACGGTTACGCTAAAATAATCTTATTTTAACACACAAAGATTGGCACCTTAGTTTGATTTTGATTTTTTGTTTTGCTTGCTTTTGAATATTTTAATTAATTTTCCAAACCATGGGTTTTAATTGAACCCTCTGGATATGAACTCTTAAAAATTACTCTTGATTTTTACCTACCTTAATGTTTCCAAACCATGAACTTTATTGAGTCAACCAGATACAGAATTTAATTTTTTTTATTTATCTTTATTTATCTTTTAAATGTTTTATGTAATTGTCAATCCAAATTATAAATCCTATCAGATCACCCAGACATAGATCTCAAATTTTATTTATATTATTTTTAAAGAATTTAAATAATTATCCAAACCAAAGATCCTACTGGATCAGCTGAATATGGATTTTTAGGTTTATTCTTATCCTAAATTCATCCTAAGGTTTTATTAAACCCACGTGGAATTGAATTTTTCTAAGTGTAATTTTTTTAGATATAATATGTAAAATAAATGAATATTAGACCTATACTAGTTGTAAAAATAAAAATCATCTAATCTAACCTAAACCTACAATCCTGTGTAATGTTAATCACCAAACTAATTCATGGACCTAAAAGAAATAAAACAAGCAATCAAAGTACGAAAATAAACGAAAACAATGTTGTAAGTGACTAATTGTCAGAAAGAAAGAAACAGGGATCAGAACGAGCAAAATTAAAAAGAAGAGAGGCCTAAATGCGAGTTTTACCGGAGTAAAACAAGATGTTGGGTCGGATGAATCAAAATTCCAGATCCTCTTTGATTCTCAGTTCTCCATTAATGTTGGGGCGAACGGCGGCTTGGACTTGGACCAGGGAATGGCGGCAACTCAGGATGAGAGGAAAAACGGCGATCGGTGTCGATGAGGCAGCGATGGACGAAGCTTGGAGGGAACGCAATTCTCGTTCTCTCATTCAAGCGGCGTGAGCAGCTACTGGAAGCCTTCGGAGATGGTGGCGCAGGGTCAGATGAAGCAGGGGGAGGCAAGCTTGGCTGATGACAGCGACTAGAAACTTCCAGGCAGTGGGCTGAAGATGTTGAGAGCTGACGGCTGGAGCTGGGAAGAACCTATGGTTTCTGGCGATGAACTGCAAGAAATCTATTAAAGATTTGTGTGCGCAAAATAAACTGACAATTAAATTGTAATGATTTTGGGTTTCTCCCCATCCCCATCATCTCATTGAAATTGAGTGAACGACCAATTTTTGTACTCCATGCTTTTGACAAATTTCTCTGACACTCCTAGGGTGCATTTGAAGTTGAGCATTATGTGACCTACATCAATTGATTCTGTCGAATTTGCTTCTTCACGGATTGAACCTTTTTTCTCATTAACTTTTGCCGTTTATCTTTCTTTGAAGGAATTTGGGGGTAGAACAATTTTGTGAGGGATTTTATAGGATTTAGTGTAATTATTATAGAAATTATGTCTTATTATAATCCTTTAAATTGTGGGAATTGTAATCCCTGAAATCACTGTCATATGATTTATCTTTCCTTAATTATGAATTTAGGGTAGAACAACTTTGTGGGAGTTTTATAGGATTTCATGTAAGTATTATAGAAATTATGTCTTATTATAATCCTTAAATTGTGGGAAACATAATCCCTGAAATCACTGTTTAACTTAGACATTTATACCAAGTTTGTAAATACTTGACTTTTCAAAATATTACCTATACGAACAAATTATATTTTCTTTTATATGGTCCATTTTAAAATAGATTGTAAGTGATTCACAAGTGTGCTTCACATTTTTCCCATTAAGTTTACGTCATCTGGTAGTGTTATTTAGATAAATAATTTATAAGCATTTCAATTTATAAGCTGTAGATTTAATTCCTCTTTTTATTGCGCTTAGACCCAAATTTATGGGTTTTTTACAGAAATTAGAAATGTGGCGACTTTCCTAGTCAACGATGGATTTTGACCAGGTAAGTAAGTTTTATTTAAGTGTTTTCAATTAAGAACCTCAAGTTAGCATCTTGTTAAATAAAAAAGGCAAGCTAAGTAAAGTGAAGATAAGTTCCTAAGTATGATTTGGTACCCAATAGTCAAAAAGGGCAAAAAGATAATTTTGACCCGAGTGAGTATCATGACTGTAATTTTGGTGAAATTAGGGTCATGTAAGAAATTTTGACTAATTAAGTCAAGACCATAGGTTATTCTAACTATTAGAACCATATTTTGAAAAAAAAAGTACAAAAATTGCACTAAGTGCTCAAATGAGCCATTTATGTCTTAAGCGGCTTAAGTGTCCAAAAGGCTAAGTATAATAGGCTTTTGAACTTTTTAGGACCAAGGAGAGATGGTTTTGGGTGTGGTTTAATGACCAAAGAGAAACAAAAGAGAACTTAAGTCCCAAGAAGCAAGAAATCAAGAGATATGCCTCAGTGGGGTGATTAGGATATTTTTGGTAAGTTTGACTTCCTCTACCCATTTGATCATTTCCCAGTTTCGTAGCTCCCTCTCCCCACCAGATTTCCTGCTTCAAACCTCCCAAATTGCTCAACTTTCCATCAAATTTGAAGGCCCTGAGGTGATTATAAGAAGCCTCAAGCTCATTTTTTGTGTTCTTGCTTCAATCTAGCTCTTTGATGCTTGTTTTGGGCTTAAAACCTAAGGTAAGCTTCTTAGTTTAGTTTGAGCTGGTTCAAAGTTGTTTAAATAGCTAGAAATGGTCTTGATTTGAGGTTCTTAGGTCAATGTCACGTTGGTTTTAGGTCTAAAACTCAAGAGAGTTTAGTTGTGCTTGTACTTTGTTCTTGCTTTGTGGCTGAATTAAGGCGAGGGTTTAAGTTAGTTTAGCTAAAATAATGCATATGAATGTAGTATTTACATGTGGGAATGAACTAGAAAGAAGACCCATGTGAATTGGCTTTGGGGATAGGAAGGTTGGGCAAGTTTTGTGTAGGTTGGCGACACATTGCCGGAAATTTTCCAAGAAGCCCGAGCATTGATGTTGTTGGTGATGTGTCGCTGAAGGCATTGCTAAGGCACAAGTCCCTCAAGCTCAAGGCATCCTAAGAATGTCTCAATCTCTCGGTTATCATCCCTGGGCTATTCTAAGACATTCCGTAACCTCTGTTGGGTCTAAGACTCATTCCTAAGTTGAGAATTACACATTATTTAAGTGGCAGCTAAGTGGTGTGGTTAAGGTAGAGCTAAGTAGAGTGGCAAGGGGGTATAAGTGCTTAAGTTGTCAAGGGGGCACTAGAGGGATTAAGTGGGCTTTCAAAGTCTTTATTGGCCCAAGGGTTAAGTCTTAGACCATTGGAAAAAATGAGGAAGAAACCTAAGGAAATCTCAACCAAACCACAAGGTTTGAGAAGTAAGCCACTAAGAAGCTCTAAGCTAAGCTCTAAGAGCTTAGCAAGTTAGACCACATAAGGTGGCTACCTTGCACAATAAGTTATGGGTAAGACGGGTAAGTTTTGACAATAGGTGATGGCCTACTCTAGGATGTGTATGTTGCATATCATACATTCATGTATTGCATATCTTTTTATATTATTGTCTTATGTTGATTGTTGGTTGGTTGTGTAATGCCCGGACAATCCAAACTGATCAGGTCCTGGGGTAAATGGATTGGGAGCCAAAGAATTTTCCTAATTTGGGAATTTAGCTCAATTAATTTGAGAAGACATTGAATTAAGTATGGCATGGGCATAAATGAGTGATGAACACTCTTGAAAATAAGCTTGGCTTAGGCCAAGAGAGTTAGTGGTGATAAATTTAAAGTGAGGGACTCAATTGAATAAAAGGGACTTTTGGTGGTTGGGCTCAATTGCTCAAATCTGAAGAATTGAGGGACTAAGGGGGATTAGCCAATTTTAAAGGCATTGGATGCCATGGCTGCCACCTTCCTCCATTTCCCCATTATTTTAATCCACCTCCATCCAAGTCATCACTTAGGATTCTTTTCTACACCTACTTGTCCCCCACTTTTGACAAATTCACCCAACTCTTCCAATTTGTCTCCAATTTGTCTCCCACTTTGTCTCCATGTGAATCACATGATTTTCTCTCACTCCCCCTCCATATGGCCGGCCATCACATGCCCAAAACACTCCCAAAACAATTCATTTCATTCTCCCACTCATTTTACACTCTTTCACCTCCAAACAACTCAAACACTTCCAACTCTTCTCTCCTTCTCTCTCATTTTTGGCCATACAAGTTCTTACCATTCCATAAGCTTTTCTAAATCTCTTCTTGCTCTAAACATTCTGCCATATCAAGATCATAGCCTTCCTCAAATTAAAACCAAGTGTTCTTGGTAGAATTCATGCTCTAAAGCCATAAAGAGCAAGAATCAAGTAAAGAATACCAACAAATCCAAGGAGGAAGTTTCGGCTACCTTTCTTTCGTGTTGGATTTGAGCTCTTCTCAAGGGGCTCTTTATATAAATGAGCTTCTAACTCACTGGGAGGAAGAATCAAGAAGAAAAATTGAAGAACATCAACCACACAAAATTCGGTCTCACCTCCTAGTCGAGGTTTCATAAGTGTGAACCAAGTATTCTTGGTATTTTGATTTCTTTAAGATAATTACCAAGTGTTCTTGGTATTTTATGGATTACTAATTTATTTGGCCATTTTGGTTCTTGTGCTAGAAAATCACTTCTAGAATCAACAAGCAAGGAAACCGAAGGAAAACAAGCTTCTAAGAAGCTTTCGATATTGGTAAGGATTTCTAAGTTGCACATAAATTGTTTTAATTTACCTACAAGTAATGATTAGCCAATAGTAACTAAGTAGGATAGAAGTCCCTAAAAGCCTATAAGTTAAGTAATTTGGGGCACTGGGACCCCACTCCATGACAAGGAATACATTTTTTTTCCTCAAAATTGTTGTCAGCTTTGCTTTTTCCTATCTACACATTTTTTCCTCCTGTCTATTTTTTTTTTTAACTACCTTCTCGATTTTGCTTCAGATTTGTGAGTTTTTTTAATAAAATTGCCATTATGATATTATTCACAAAATTTTCCCAATAATTTTTGTTAATCGTAACAAAAATCCTAGGTGTTTACCCTTTTATAAATAAAGAAAATTTGCATTAGAATGTATTTGGTTTTGTTTGGTATTGGATGAATGTATTTGATTCTCTTTTATAACTTTGTAATACTATCGTCAAGTATTATAATCTAAATGGAGCCATCGGTACTTAAAAAACATAAGTTTTGATATTATAAATTTGGATATTATAGAATATTCCGAATGCCTAAAGTACAATAATAATAGCACCAGCTATTACCACTCTTATTACTTCTATAATTTCTATAATTTTAATTGGCAATTAACATGCTTTCCATGTCAAAATTTTAAAAATAGTTTGGCTTGTATGATTAAATAATGTGCTTGTATGAGGCATATGATCGGCATGTAGTCTTTAAAAAAATAATAAAATTTCCTCTTTTCTTTGTTGTTCGCCATGTGGCAGTTTATTGTTTTGCCTGTTAAGTCAAATTATAATACAGCCTTGTGAGAAGGGGCATAACCAGCTTGAAGTGGTAGAAACTAGAGAAAAACTTCCATTTTAACAAATGATTGTCATATGTCATTACGCTATTAATTGTGTTATGTGAATATTGTTCACTTCGTAAAAAATGTCATTTTATAAATAATGCTGTTCTTTTTAGTAAGAAGTATTTTTTCATTCATACAAATGTGTTATTCTGTAATATGTTGCTCACTTCATAATAAATATTGTTTCATAAATATTGTTGTTTCTTTTAGTAAAAAATGATATTTCATTCATATAAATATGTTTTTTTGTAATATGTTGTTCATTTTATAAGAAATATTGTTTGTAAATAATGTTATTCCTTTCAATAAGAAGTATTGTTCCATTTAAACAAATATACTATTTTGTAAAATATTGTTCATTTTGTAAGATGTGTTTTTAAGAAGTCGTGATAGTCCTACAAAAGGTGTTGTTCTTTTTGTAAGATGTATTGTTTGTGATGCAATGACATTTTTGTAAATAATATAAAACTAAGTAGGGAGCTACACAAAGAGTCATTTGAAATTTCGGTAAGATCCATGGACCTCCCTAATTTGTTAATAAATCTGTTGATAAATACTTTTAAGTACAAATCCTAAATACAAAATACAAAAAAAAAAGGAAAATATAATATTTCATAATTCATTCATCCTAATCGATATGGTATAATAATTATTTTAAAAGATTTTAAACAGCTTTTTAATTTTTCTATACATTTTAAACTTTATTCTTACAGATGTGCTAATTATTATGAGGCTTTTGACTATAGAAGAATAAGCTAACTAGTCTAGTAAGGGATAGCTTTTTTTTTTGTACAACTACAAAAAAAATTATCATTTACCAACACAGGCTTATACCAATGGTTGCAATAAGTGTTGGTAGAACCCAAACGTAAAATGTTAGGCTAATGTGAAAGCATCCATTGGTAAATAGTTAGATAGTTTTCTAATGAACAATATTGATCAATTGGTATAGACTTATCTTTTACCAACAAATTTTATTGAACCATTGGTATAGGCATGATGGAATAAGAAAAATAAAATAAAAATTGTTACTAACATACTTAGAGAATTTTTTAACACTCATGTAAAAGGCTTTCTTACCATAGAGTCAAGAAATAGTTTCAACCATTCTTCTTCAAACACCGTCCCAATTCCCAGGTGATGTCAACCACTCCTTTATGTCATTGCCATAAACCAATCATCGATGCCACCGTTGCCACCGCTAACAACCCTTCTTTTCCCAACCATCGCTTTATCATTATTTCTATATTGTTCTCTCAATCCGCATTCTAATTCATTGACCATCGTTGAAGACATATTCTCACAGTCGTTATTGTATTCTAATTTGCAAAATTAAAGTCCCCTTCTCAATTTTCACCGCCTCCAACCAAACGCTTCTCTCAGTGAAGGATTGCTATTTGCCCTCATTTACTCATTGCAACAACAACATCAGGAAGAAAAGAACAAACTTTAATTGAGTAATTTTTCATTCAATTTTATTATGTCTATGTTCATAATGCTAGGTAATTTATTCAGAATTGTCCTTTTTAATGCTGATTTTCAATTTCTATTTTGTACTAGGATTATTTGTGACTCAAATACAATTAGAACCTTGTTATAGTTTGAATGGGGATGGAAGAAAATTGAATCAACTTCTAAAATTTTGTTGGCATTTTATTATAGGTATCACCTCTAAAATTTACCCTATTTTAAATGGCACAAAGCTGTATGAATGAAGGGTCAGTTTTTATTTCCTCAGTTCCACCACTTAAAGGTGCTATAACTCTTAGAAAGTACCACTGGGAATGCCACCTTTCTAACCCGCTTTAATACCTTAAAAGGTCCAACAAAGTACTGGGCTAGCTTCCCTCTCACTTCGAAGTGTTGAACTCTCTTGGTTGGTGACACCTTTAAAAATACATGATCACCAACAACAAACTCCAAAAGACGATGTCTTTGGTTTACATAACTCTACTACCTATTCTGAGCTGTTACTAATTGTTGTTTGATTACTTTGACCTTATATGAAGTTTGTTGTACCAAATTTGGTCCCAATAATAGCTTATCACCCACTTCTTCCCAACACACTATAGTGTGATAACTAGGGCCATACAAAGCCTTATATGGGACCATTTGAATACTGGAGTGATAGCTATTATTATAAGCAAATTCCACTAAGGGTAGGTCATTGTCCCAAGAGTTCTTGTAATGTAATGCACAAGCTCTAAGCATATCTTAAATTGTTTGTATAGTTTTCTCTGATTGCCCATTTGTTTGGGCATGATAAACGTTGCTCATTAATGCTATAGTACCCATTTGTTCCTGTAAAGCTTACCAAAATTGTGACGTGAACCAGGAGTCCTTATAAAAAACAATGCTCCTTAGTATTTTATGAACATGAACTATCTCAGAGATGTACAATTTGGTTAGTCTAGCTACGTGCCAAGTCTTTTGGATTGCCAAAACATGGGCGTACTTTGTTAACTGATTAACTATCACCCAAATTGCATCATGTTGACGACGACTAGCAGGTAACCAAACTATAAAGTCTATTGCAATGTCATCCAACTTCCACTAGGGAATCTTCAATGGCTATAACAACCCTCTAGGTTTTTAGTGTTCTACTTTGGCCTTTTGACAAATCAAGCATCTAAAGACAAACTCTACAATATGCTTCTTCATGCCACCCCACCAAAAGCTTATGTGCAGATCATGGTACATCTTGGTGCTCCTAGGGTGAATGGTCAACCGAGTTGCATGTGCCGCCGATAAAACGTCATAATTCACCTCACATTCTTAAGGGACAACTAATCAATTTTAAAATTTTAGAGTACAATCAACATTCACACTAAATCCAGTCTACCCTAAAACTAGCCATTCTTAGCATTGTGGATCCTCCTTTTGAGCATTTTTAACCCCTGCCATAAGTGTAGGATCCATATGCAAACTAGCCATGAGAACATGAGGTCCTTTCACTTGAACCCTTAAGCTCATTTGACTGAACTCCTCAAGTAGCTTCCACTTATAAACCACTATAGGATTTAGTTTAGTACCCACCTTTTTACTCAAAGCATTAATAGCTAGGTTAGTTTTACCCGGGTGATACTGAATAGTGCAATTATAATCAAAGAGATACTCAACCCAACAATTCTATTGAGTATTTAGTTCCCTCTGTGACAATAATTACTATAAGGCTTTTATAGTCAGAAAAGACCTAAAACTCCTCTCTATACAAATAGTGTCACCAAAGCTTTAACACGTGTATGACAATTGCCAACTCTAGATCATGAGTTGGGTAATTTAGCTTCAACTGCATGTATCCATAAGCAATCACCTTCTCCGCCTGCATCAATACATAGCCAAGCTCCTAACGTGATCCATTTGTATAAATTGCAAAGCAACTTTGCTTATCAAGAAGACTAAGAACATGTGCAGAGACTAACTATTTCTTTAACCCTTGGAAACTTTTTTTGCACTACTCGATCCACTAGAATGGTTGATTTTTCTTAGGTAGTTAGGCCAAAGGACGTGCCAACTTTGAATAACCTTCTACAAAACATCTATAATAACCCGCCAAACCCAAGAAATTTTGAATCTCAAACACGGTCTTCAATTGTTTCCAGTTCATCACAGCTTCAACCTTGCTAGGATCCACTGAAATTCCTTCCTTAGTTACCACGTGGCCTAAAAATCTAACACTATTCATGAGACCCATTAAAGCTGCAGGTGCATTCATTAACCTAAGAGGCATTACCAGAAACTCTTAATGCCCATAACAGGTTTTGGCACATCTCCCTCTTTGATTTTCAATTAATAGTATCTAGACCTTAGATCAATCTTAGAGAACATTGATGCTCCGTTCAGCTAATCAAACAACTAATCAATCCGAGGCAAAAGGTACCTATTCTTTATAGTCACTAGATTCAGCTGTCGATAATCAATGCACATCCTCAAGCTGCCATATTTCTTATTCACGAATAAAATTGGAGCATACCAAGGTGAAGTACTTGGGCGTATAAATCTCTTTTCAAGCAACTCCAATTGACTTTTTAGTTCCACCATTTCTATTAGAGCCATATGATAAGGTGCTTGAAAGATTTGAGTCATTCATAGCAATAAATCAATGGTGAAATCGATATCTCAGTTAGGTGGCATTCCAAGCAACTCATCTAGAAACACTTCTAGAAATTTTTCCACAATGGGAATACCAATTATTGATTCAGGCTTCTCTAACTCTGTATGCACATAAGCTAAATATCCAAAATAGCCCTAATGGAGATAACCATCAGCATGTAAACTAGAAATTAAGATCGAAATAGAGCTCTCGTTATCCCTAACAAACTGCACTTTTGACCCATCAGGCCAGGAGAAGGTAACTAGCTTTTGGTAGCAATCCACCTTAGCATGGAGTTGATCTAGCCAATCCATTCAAGAGATATAATCAAATTCAGATATCCCAAGCATAAATAGGTCAATGTCAAGATTATGTCCTCTGACAGAAATCAAGCAAGATTGAAGTACACGAGTAGAACTGATACTAGCGTTCAATGGTGTAGAAACCACAAGTATGAAAGGAAGCTTTTTAATGGGCATGCCTAACTAATTAGCTACTTTAGGAGATATAAAAGAATGTGTAGATCCCGAATCCATAAGAGTTTTAGCAAGAAACCCATAAATAGAAAGAGTACCTATGATCAATTCAAACAATTACTAACCTAAGCATGCCACTACTATGAACTTGACATTAAAAGCAATAAATAAAAGCATTCCTTGCACCACTCCTAGAGCATCCTCTGCCTCCTCGGCTATCACTGCATAAACATGTCCTACTACACAAGGTTTCTTTGTTGATGGTCCTATCGGTGCTATTAGTGGAGTGTCCCTCTTAGGACATTGCTTGGCTAGATGTCCTAACTCCTAGCAGTAAAAATAGGTCACACATTGCCCTCCCACTGGGTGAAAAAAATAACAAGCTTGGCATCTAGGGCCATTTTGGCCCTAAAAAACTGGTTTCACTGTAGACCTTCCTACCCCATTAAGCTACAGTCAAGTAGCTCTGTTATCAATTGACTGTCCTCGGCCAAATTGTTCTCGCCTTTGAATAGGCATCAGTCTTGCTACGGGGCAGAAACTGGTAGCATGCATAGGTCGTGATGGCATATGACCACAGCTCAACTCAAGAAGTCTAACGAACTGTTTTTCTCTCATCCTCGCCTACCACCTTTTCAAAGGTATTAATCTCCAACATAATCAACCTATCTATTAGCTCATCACACAACCCGTTAACATACCTCATAAGTTTCCTCAGTTTATGCACCACAATGTGCTCAACATAATGGGACAAGGCATTAAATTTAGTTGTATGCTGATCTACCATCATGCTTCCTTGTGCCAATGTCAGAAACTCCTACTCATCCATATCCCTCATGGCCTCAAAGAAACATTGACCATAGAAAGTTTACACAAAAATCTCCCAAGTGATATATCCACCCCAGTCCTCAAAACACTTGGTCAAGTAGCCTCCCACCATGTTTGTGGCTCCTCAACCAAGCTAAAGGGGGCTAAATCTACCCTGTCCTCATCTAGAATTCTCAAATCTAAAAGTGTCCTCTTTGAATCCTGGATCCACTTCAGATTTAGTAAGGTTAACCCCACCAACATGCTCACCAGTTAGCCACTAGAACCGTTCAGTTAGATCGGCCTTATGTTGATATCTAGTTGGGCCATGAGGTTGCTGCTCCCGGTCATTTAAATTGTGAAAGTACTGGCCTAAAGTAATACCTGTCTAACGTAATAGATCATCATTTGTTTGCTGACCAAGATTTTGGGCTTGTTGCCCATGATTCAGCATGTCCTATCCATGCACTTTAGCATGCTAACCTTAACCCTATGGAGGTCGAGGAGCTTGTAGCTCATCCTATGCACCTCACCCATAACCCAAGACAGAATATGGATCCATGACCTAAAAAGGGAAAGGTTTAGTGCAGCGTAGTTAAACAATTGTAGAAGTAACTTTTAACTTATAACAATAGGTGGCTAGGTAGCTCCTATCTCATTTTAGTTGATAAATTAATTGGTGTATTGTTTTATGAGTCCACTTATCAAAAGTGAAGTTGTTAACTTTTGTGTCTAACCTTGCTAATATATTATGATTAGTTATGAAAACTTTCCAAAACCTACCCAAAGTATCCAAGTTAAGCAAAAAAACAAAAAACATACTTACTAAATGAGGTTGTGCCTTTCTCGAACCTAGCTCTAATACCAAATTGTAACACACTCAATTTTATAATTCTTAATTTTTGAAAATATTTTAATTTCCCAAAGTTAATAATCAATCAATTAAAAATAATTTAAGAAATATAAGGCAAAAAAACTTTTTTTTTGAAAATTTTATTTTTCCAATTAATAAAGGTATTAAACCAAATCAAAATAATTAAACGATAATCCCAAGAAAACTAAAATATAAATAATGATCCAAATTTAACAATCCATATTATTTAAAAAAATAACATGAATTAAAATCCAATCCCAACCAGTTTTTTGAAGGGCTACAGCGTGCCCTCATTCAGTCTGCTCTGCATTCTAAACTACATCACATGGTTCCGCATACTTCATCTCCTCATAGTACTTACCTAAGGAATATAATTTAGAAGGATGGGTGAACATCACTTGCTCAGTAAGAGGGAAGTATCATGCCCATCACGTGGGTCCTAATATTTCCTTAACAAACACCAAATAAATAATAAATAGTAGGCTACAGTAATTTAATCAAAGAACAATTACATGCAACATCATAACAAAAACACTAAAGTCCTACTAGCATGCTTGAACTAATATGCGTATGCATAATTCTTTTTATTGATTAAATCATATTGCATTGATCAAATCATTTAATCTAATACTTGAATGGTAGTGATTCTATACATCACTCACTCTTGAGATAACTCTTAAGCAGCGCCACTAGGGATGCCACCAAGTCATAGCCTCACGAGATAACTATGCCAAGGTATAGCCTCTTGTGATACCAGCCATAATCATGGTCCTCCGCCAACTATGGTCCAGCAATGCACAAATCATGCCTCTAAACTCTATAACTATATCGGGCCATGACTAAAGATGATCCATCTCCACCTTAACATGCCTCTCAGGTTTGAAGCATCCATTCCGAACATTTCTTCTAAATTTATGACTCATTAGGTTATGTAGTTATGGTCCATTGCCAACCTTGCATGCCTCATGTTTGGTCCATTGCCAACCTTGCATGCCTCATGTTTTATCTTAATCCTAAAATCTTTTACTTAATGTAGTCTCGTGCATGACAAGCATCAATCATATGCAACAACCAATTGATATATGACTATAACTCATTTTATTTTAACCCCTTTTTAATAAAATGTCATAATTCTAGTGCATCCTATTTCTTTTATCTTTTTATCTTGGTTTAGTTTTGCAATGATATTTTTTAAGCACATTTATGATAACTGTCCATCTCTTTTCTTGTGAATTCGTTCCAAGTTAGTCATTTAACATTTAAGCACCCAATCCTTTATCTACCAGCTTATAGTAGTTTATTATGGTCCTAGCATGTTACTAAGAATTGCTTTTAGCCTTAATCATGCTACTAGTGAGTTTGTTGGCCCTAAATATAATACTAGTGGTGTTTGCCTCACTGGCCCTAAACATGGTACTAGCGGTATTTATTCAAATAATCCTAGCATATTTCTAACTTAATTCTTGTTGTAAATGGTCAGGATGATAATAGTATCAAACATACATCATATATCACATCATTATAACCATGCAACCAACCAATCAAAATTACATCTCAATGGGAAAAAAACTAAAATAAAATTTTAGAAAAACTAATTCAATTAATATACCCATGTTGCCCATACTTTTAAAGATTTTATTTAGCTTAATTGTTCACTTAGAATTTATTATTTGAGTTGATGTTTATTTTGGGCCTAAGAGGGCCTACGAGAACTAACACGCTCTTCCCCCTAACCTAGTGCGAAATAATCTAGCGAAAAGGGTGGTTCCCTAAAACAATTTTTATAAAAGATTAGGAAGGTAGAAAATTAGAAAATATGCTAAAATTTGAAAATTTCCTAAATGGTATTAGGAAGGTTCACGTTCTTATTACCTAAGCTAAAATTTTACCTAGTGGGCAAAAAAGGTCTCGGGGTGTCTTCGATGGCTTCATGCCAATTCGTGATCATGTCAGGAGCCTTTCTTGATGATGATCCTAAAATTATAGAAGCCAACGCAATGAGTTATATACTCATTTTATGGCTATAAAAACTAAACTTGGAAGGATAAAAATTGAATTTAATTACCAATGTGATTTTAGGATTTCTGGTATTCTGGGAGTCTAAAGGAGCTTTAAGCCTTTATGTAAAGAGTTCCTAGGCCTCTATAATGTGGACAGCAAAGAGAAAACAGTTAATAAGGCCTTTAAGGTCCGAAATATGCAACCAAAAGAATTCCAAAAAGGCTATGGTGGCTTACCAAGGCTAGGGTGCAGGTGGGGCTTCGATCACACCGTAAACGAGTACATAAGCCTAGAATTTTGAATAAGGAAGAACCTACCAATGAAATACATCATAAACTTTATGAATTTAGGTGTTGGAAAAAAGAGAAAAAAATAAAAGATTGATACCGAATGATTTAGACTCATAGAAATGAATTTGGAACTCGGCATAGGATGACTTTCAGTGTCTAAGTAGGGTTTCCCTTCAACATAATGAATCTAAGTAAGAATAGGTAATTAAAAAACATTCAAAATAGCTTGGATATTAGAGAAACATAACCCAAATGACTGGACTTACACCAATTCAACAAAAGAGTGTGATCAAGATGACAATGATACACAATGGTGCGGTGATGATTCTTCTAATGTGTTGACTTCTCCACTCCAAAAAGCAAGGCCAGAAATAATGGATGAATTATGAGGTTATCTGAATGAATTAAAAGAATGGAAGAGAGATATATAGCCAAGGCTATAAGAAGGTAATGAGGATAGCATTGTGGAGAATGGCGGCCATGGGTTAATTTTCCTTTTTGTGGCTTAAGCGACTGTTGTAAATGGAAAAGAAGAAGAAAAACAGGTGAATCTGGTTTCTAAAGACAATTTTGACTCTTAACCTAGATACAAATACAGGGAAGGATAATAAAAGAAAGAGAGAATTATATTAGGATAGTAATGAATGTGATTAAAATAATTAAAAAATAAGATAAGTAGATAAATTAAATTAAATTGATTTAGAAAAAAATAATACTCTAGGAGGGCATGCGGCTGAGAGTTTTATTTTTCTTTGAAGGAAGAGATTAGGATTAGGTGAAAAATTATCCCAAGCAACAAAGACATGAACCCAATATAAACTGTGTACTTGCATAGGTTACAAGTTTTAGGAAACTTAGGCAAATGAATTCAGATTTAAAACAAAGTTCTTTTGACTCATTTTCACTTGAAAATTCCAACGAAGCTCTCAGATTTCCAATTCACAACTCGATTGGATCCAACTTGCAATTTGACTTAGTGACCACCAAAGAAATTATATAAAGATTAAGATTCTTTGTTTTACATTAATTTTCTGAATTGATTGGCAAATTATGAAAATACCCTTTAGGGTAAAATGGTAATTTTATCGTTAGGTTAATTTGGTAATTTTTTTTCTTAGTTTCTTGGGTTATTACAATTTGCAGCATTTTCTTCATCCAATGTGAGATTTTCCCGTTTTGAAATTTTTTTGGTAGTTTGAGTTTTGAGCTTTATTTTTTTTTTCATTTGGTTTCTTATGCTGACCGTGTTTAAGCTTTGCCCGTTGTCTTTTCTAAATTTTTCTTCAATTGAGAAGTACATTTTTCATTTTTTTTTATTTTGTTACGCTAAAATCTGAAAATGAGGGAAATATTATGTAAAATTATACTTGACATGATATCTTTTGTCATAAAATTTATGTAGTTAATTTATTTATGCATTTTTTTTGTACTTTGGTTTTTCTTTTTTCTTTTTCCCTAAATTTCACATTCATATTAATTTTGGGTTTTGGTTGTTTTATTTGTTTATTTTTTTTTATTTTTAGGTTCATTATAAAATAGGGTACTTTTAATGGCACATTATTAACTGTTGTATTTAATTATGTTAAACTGCATATTATTTTTTTTATTTTTCTAGCCACATAGATTTATCATATGAGTCAAAAAATAATTACTGATAAACAATGTTTATTTGTTTTGTGTTTGAAGTTTTTGTTAATGTCTAAAGGGAGCTTTTAGTAATGTTCAATGGTAGCGTTTACCAAGGTTCAAAGGGAGCTTTTATGAATGTGTGATAAATGCAAAGCAGTAAGTACGAGAATGGTAGGATGCTTAAGAGGTTAGTAAAACTGTGAAGTCCTAAAAATATTGATTTTATTTAAATTATTTTTCTTCCCCAGAGTTATTATTTGTTGTATCTTTGAGTTTTTAATAATATTCATTACTATTTAATTAATAATTTCTCTCCTTAATATTTGTACTTTGCATGACCTTAATTGCATGAACTTTCTAGTGTCCTAATATTTTTAAATTTAGTATCTAATATATTAATTTGTGGTTTAACCAACTTTTTAGTTTATGTGTTTGACTTTCACTAACTTTTGACATATAATGAAGTCAGACCATAGTTGGATGTATCATAATTGTTTCTTGCCAAGCCAAACGGAATACAAATAGAGGAGTGTGAGGTCAGGGTTGATGAATTTTTATCATTCGCCATTGCTCATCTTGAAAGAATGGGCGGTGGCAACATTCAGTGTCCTTGTTTGAATTGTAAGATTTTTCAATTTTAAAGAATGTGATGAGGTTAGAGTTTATATTCATAAGTAGTGTTCAGACCTTTTTACTTGAACTAAATGACTCATGGACAATCGTTTAATGAACCATCTGCTACACCTCTTGAATAGAGTGGATGTGATCACTATGATCAAGATTCTTCAACAAATCCATATGAAATTATGGTGTTGGATGCCGTTGGGGTTGGCAACCATTAGAGTCCCTTCCACATGGATGAGTAACCCAATGAAATTGCTCAATGGTTTTTTGACCTGTAGAATTCTGCATCTACTCCCCTATGGGATGGGTGCCATAATCATTATAAGTTGTCTGTTGTCATCCATCTTTTGAACCTTAAGTCAGAGTATCATGTGTCATATTCCTGTTATAATAGCATTGCATTACCTAGCTAATGAAGGAAACTCGACCTACATGTAGTAAGATACTGTCAAATTGGTATGAGACCAAAAAACTAGTTTCCCGATTGCATTTATCTCATTTCAAAGGTTGATGCCAAAAAGATACTACTCTTGGTGTTTTAAGTTTTGTGAAGCTAAGAGGTATAAGCCAAACAAGGGGGAAGGGGTAAAGATTGACAGAGAAAGACCATGCATCATTTACTACTCATCCCTCATCTCTAATGCCTATTCGCTTTGCTCTCAACAGCAGAGCCGATGAGGTGGCATCAAGGGCAATGGTCACTCCCAAGTGTGTTAAAACAACCATTTGATGGTGAAGCTTGGAAAAATTTTGATCACACCTACCCGTGGTTCGTCCTTGAACCACAAAATGTCTGTCTTGGGTTGTGTGTTGATGGATTTGTGCCTTTCAGACCATTAAAAAAACATTACTCTTATTGGCCCATCACCGTCACTCCATATAATTTTCCTACATGGATGTGCATGGAAAGCCCTATATGTTCTTGAGTTTGTTGATTCTAGGTTTGCACAACCTAAACAGTAATACTGATGTTTACTTACAAACTCTCATTTGGTTATCTTGCCTAATTTGCATGGGCCAAAGTAAGGCCTTCTAACTTGAGTTTGGGAGGAAAACTTCTTTCTTCGACTGTCACCGCAATTCCTTTTGGTAGACTACCCATATAGAATAAATAAAGTCTTTTTTAAGAAAGGCAGACTAGAACCATCCATGACTCCTGAGCGACTTCCAGCGAGGCAATCTTTGAACAAATCTCCTACCTTCCATCAATTGCCAAATATGGCCCACA
This sequence comes from Aquilaria sinensis, assembly GCA_005392925.1. NCBI lineage: Eukaryota > Viridiplantae > Streptophyta > Magnoliopsida > Malvales > Thymelaeaceae > Aquilaria > Aquilaria sinensis. The sequence goes on from SMDT01000076.1 coordinate 46,988, forward strand.
ATGTTGGCCCTATGATTATAAAAATCGCATAGTTAGACAAAGTGGAGCATTTTTTAGAAATTACCTTATTAGGGGATGAATTTAATTTACCATAATTTGGACATCATGCACATCAAGAAAAACATTTTCAACAATATATGGAATACCATCATGGATGTTAAGAATAAAATAAAAGACAATATTAAGGAACAGAAGGATCTTGAGATTTATTGTAACCAATCGGAGCTGAACATGATTCCTTTTGGGGATCGTTGTTCCTTTAAACCAAAGGCCAAATTCACCTTTAATGCACAACAATGACAAGATGTTCTTGGCTAGGTCAAATCTCTAAAACTTACAGATAGATATGCCTCAAATCTTGATAGATGTGTTAACAGTTCTGGAAGTAGTATATATGGCATGAAAATTCATGATTATCTTGTCATGATGCAATGACTGCTCCTCATTGCTCTTCAGCCACTTCCTAAGAATATATGGAAACTGTAGACTAAGCTAAGCTAGTTTTTCAAAGATTTATGCTCTTTGGCCACCCAATATAACCATGTCCTAGCTGGACCTACATATTGAAAACAATTTTCAAATTGGCTTTGAAACTAAATAAGCATAAGCTATGCTACCCTCATGTAGACTATTAGCTTGGATCATTTGGCAAGTTGGATGCTAACACAAAAGTTTCTACATAGGTTAATGACTGATGAAGACATAGTCAATCATATACTGTGGGATGTTTCATGTGGTCCTTCATGGAGACTTAGCCTATGTATTTTAAAAATGGGTACAAGTTCCACATGAGTGAATGGGGCAATGACAGGTCAACATTCAACAATAGAGTTTGCATACAAAGCACCAGATCTAGTGAAGTTGAATATGATTTCTATAGTATATTACAAGAAGTTATTCAACTAAAATATCTCGGACATCCACATAAAAAAGTAGTCTAGTTTAGGTGTGACTAGTTTGACCCTACACTTAAACATGATACTTAAATTAAAAAACTGTATGGATTAGTTGAGATCTGTGATACCCATCATTGTCAGAAGTAATTCAATCTGTTCAATCTTGGGTCATAAGTAGACCAAGTTTACTACACATCAGCTAAAGTAGTAGATGCAGCATCTACACATGACCCCTGATCCACACGTGTTCGTCACCCTCATATGACTCCTCTTGCTTCAGATGATGATGTGCATACTAAGGTACCATCATTAGTATCCCAGACACAGGCCCTGCATCAAACATTCAGCATGGTGGTGTGTCTTTGAGGTAATTGTCATAATTTTATATGAAATTAAAACTTTGACATAAAATTTTAATGTATTTTTTTTATTGAATGATACTTTTATATTTGATTCATTTAATAGTAAATGAGCTATGAATGGAACCTAGCTCACCATAATGAGGTGTATTGGATATAAATGTCTTGGGCGGGCTCATTATTATCGCAGGCACATAAAGAATCTTGTCAAACGTCAAGCAAAGGAAAATTTCATGTTTGATGTCGCATATGCAAAAATGGAGGCGTATTGGGCTAGTCCAGAGTTTATTAAGAAATTCGCAAGTTTAAGGCAATCTGAGCATTAGCAAGTGAGAATAGTTCATGGATCAATTCATGTAGTGTGCCATATGTAGGGGGATTAGTCTCGATGTTTGTACATCGAGAACATATGGTAAACCCTTCGTGTTCTTAGAATTTACATTTGAGTAATTTATTAATAACTAATACATATTACTTTAAATTGACATCCTTTAGAGATAGAAAAAGAAAGAGAGATCTAGAGAAGAAAGACCTCAGCTTGTTCAAGGTCCTCCAGGTAACATATAAAAAGAAGAATGGCCAACATATTAGCAAATGCTCTAAAGAAGTTGCTGTAAGAATAATATCTTTCTTCTTACTATCTTTTTGTCGAACTCTTAAAAAACCCATATAATTGAGTTAAATGGTTCACCATCTTTCTGTAGGCCTAGATCAGTGATGAGGTTGAGGAGCAAATGCAATAAGAGAATGGTAGAGGGGCAATAAAAAAGATTGATTATGCTACAATAATTAGTACTGCATTAGGTTGAAGAAGGAGTGGATGTGTTTCTAGTTTGGGATTGGCACAATGCGTTGTACCAAGACACTGAAGGCCAAGATTTGATGGACTCTCATGTTTTAACTTTACTCAGACACCACAATTCAACAAACAAGTACAGAAGATAATGGCAGAAGGGATTGCACAAAGGGATGTCAAATATGAAATGAAGCTGGAGCTGTTCAAAAGGAGACAGCAAGTAAAGATGAAGGCAAATAGGGCCACCTTTGAGGCTAATCGAGCTTAGTTAGAGCTTATCTATCAATCGTTGAACCTACCTTGCCTGCCGCCTTAACTGATTCCATAGTGTACAGATAAATTAGACTCAAATAATAACGAGATGGGGTTGCCTTGACTCTTATTTGGAACAGGTAAATCATTATATGATTCTTATACCATCAGGCTTGTTAGAATCTGCTTGTACGTTGCAAACATTATCATGTTATCGGGCTTGTATGAGTTGTTGAGAACTTATTACTACTAGAATTTGCCATGATTTAAAACTGAATATTGAATGCAAGTTGTTTGTATAAATATTAGTATGGACCTATTAACTGGATGTGTTAATTTTGATGTGGAACTATAAGTAACAAGGGTCAACTTAATTTTAGGAATGGACAAAAGAGAATAAATTGGATCTACAAAAAAGTTTAGCCATTGTTAATTTACCAATGGCTTAGATCATTGGTATAGTACTAATGGTTTTGACCATTGGTATTGGTGGAAACTACCAACGGTCTAAAGTTGGAAATTACCAACGACTTTCGGTTAGACCATTTGTGAGCTAATTACCAACGAATGAAATAGCAATAGCTTACTGCCAATGGCTATGCATTGGTATTTCTCATTTTTCAACTTGAAGTCATTGGTAACGACCACTAGAAAAGTGCCATATTTTAGTAGTGGTTGGAATATGCTTTTTATACTTGGTAGTATAAGAGAATTAATGTCTAAATACATTTGACTATGATAAATGAAAGACAAAACTAATCATATACAAAATGATAGATTGACTCATTAGCAAAGTGGCCATATAATTTTCAAGTGATGTAGACTATGAATAATCTATATGCAAAAAGTGATGTCAAGAGAGAAGTTCATTCATATATCACTAAATAGTAAAGTACAGAGACCTAGAATTCTAGGTCTGTGTTTGTTCTCTTATGTATTTTGTTATTCTTTTCTTTGTATAGCAACATGCATTTACCCTTTCTTGAATTTACAATTAAATTCAATTTACACATGTTAGTATTTCAAACTTCATCGCTGCATCTTATGCATTATTTGCCTTGAAAGACTGATTTTCAGGATTTTGTTCATATTTTTATCTTCTCCCTCCATTTCTTTTTTTTTATTTTATCTCTTGCTAGAACATTGTGAATCGAAAGATGATAGGTAGAATGTTTTGTTCAGTTTGTGGTTACATTAGAAATTAACCTTTTCTTATCATGCTTCTTATCACTGTATTTGGGAAGTTTTATGCCCCAAAAAATGCTAGTTTCTGAATTTTTGTCTAGCTACTATCTCCATTAGTTTCCTGTTAGCTCTAAGAGGAATACTTATGATATTAATCAGTAATACGATAAGCAAATTGCAGCTAAAGTTTCAATCAACAGAGAACCTATATATTTATGTTTTTCTTTGACTCAAAGATACATAAGAGGTTATGTTTATGTTTATGTACATATCACTAATTTACACATAAATCATGTCATAAAATTTTAAAACCAGAAGCTTATAATCAATTCATTTTAACTTAAGTCAACTTAATTCAAAATGACTTATTTTTATTTTTACATTTTTTTACCTAAAACTAATTTCATTTGAAACCTAATATTATATAGATGTAATAATCCATTTGAAAGTAAGTTTTTATGATATTATAAATTTTTTATGAATTTTTCCTTTTTTATGCTTAAAACTAGAAAATTCATAAAAAATTAATAAGATTATAAAAACTATATTTTCAATGGATTATTATATTTACATAAAATTGGCTTTTAAATAAAATTAGTACCGGGTAAAAAAGATGTAAGAATAAAAATAAGTCATTTCAGATTAAGTTGACTTAAGTTAAAACGAATTGATTGTTACTTGTTTAAGAAGTCAATTGGTAAGTCTATAACTTACATTAAGTTCAGTGCCAATAGTACTAGAACATCCAAAATATAATCATGTAGTTTCAAGAATTTTATAACCAATTTTAGCATATCCAAATCACAAAAAAATTCATTATACACTTTTGAAAAACCTATAAACAACTTATTTCAAACTTTTGCTTTAAAACCAGCCATAAAAGTTCCCTTGAAATAACTTTGGTAGCTTTTTTTTTATTTGATATTTTTTGTTTGTATTTGTTTGTCATTGTTGTTGTGAATCTTGTATATTTTATATTTATCAACTTACAAATTCTATTTTAGAAAAAAACTTCATTTTAAGGAAAATATGCAATGGACATACCTCAAACATAGAAATAATAAAAAATACATAAATGGTGTCCATGGTTTTCTTGATTTTGCTTTTAAAGAGGCACCTATGGATGGGAAGATTATTTGCCCTTACAAAGTGTCTTAATTTATTCAAATGCTTTTATCAAGAGTTTATGAAAAATTATGAGAAGTGGACTACTTACGAAGAGGTATCAAGAACTTCAATCATGGGTGATTTATTAGATGAAAAACGGGGTATAAACATGACATGATAAAGCTATTACATGACATAGACCTAATACTGATGAGGGATAAGAATATGATGAGGTAGTTAATTCGCGTGATGGCCATATACCAACACCACCCACAGCTCTCAATTCAGCAAATAAATTCTATGAGTTGATTAAAGATGTTGACCAAAAATTATACCTAAATTGTAAGAAACATAGTAAGCTTTCTTTTATTGTACATCTTCTATCTTAAGTGTCTTAATGGATGAAGTCATAAGTCATTTTTCTTGTTGTTAAGAGTTTTTAAAGGAGTTGTTGCCTAAAGGCAAGTTGCTGCTTGACTCATTTTATAAAGTTAAATAAATGATCTCAAATTTAGGGCTAAGTTATAAGAAAATTCATGTGTCCAAAATGATTGCATGTTATTTTGGGGTGACGAGAAAGATGTAGAAGTTTGCTAAGTGTGAGGATCTTCTAAGTAGAAAAGCAATTGTGCAAATAAAGATCTTGAAAATCCACCAAGCTCAACATAAAAAGAATAAACCTGTACAGGTTCTACGTTGGTTCCTATTAAAACTACGATTGTAAATACTACTTTTATCTAAAAAAAGAGCAACTCCTATGAGATGGCATCATAACGAACTTCACCTAGACGATTAAATGAGGCATCCATTTAACTATTTGGCTTGGAAACACTTTGATTCTTAATTTCCAGAATTCTTTTCTGATCCTTGCAATGTTCGCTTAGCTTTAGCCTTAGATCACTTTAATCCATTAAAAAACATGATTGTTCCTCATAGCACATGGATTGTCTTCTTAATACCTTACAATTACCCCTATGGTTGGTTATGAAATAACCCAACTTATTGCTTGTGTTGTACTCTTATTTTTTTTATCAAGTCTTATGTCTGGTTCTTTAGTATGATCTCTTTATTAAACAAGCTACTACTCAGAAGAAAGTTCTAAGTGCTACTGTTATGGATAATGTTTGTGATGGCTTTCGGGAGCCAAACAGCGCAGTGGAATTTAACCGAAACCCTCCAGGATCCACGTGAAACGGGATAAACCGGGTGTTCGAAAATTTTCATACCTAATTTTTAGTTGAGATCTCTCACTCAACTGTAGAGTCGAATCACAAAACCTGAACAGTTGACGTGTTCAGGCTTTCTATGGTATTCACACGAGCCTCTCGGGATCACCACGCTTCAACCACGTCCCGGCAGATGCGTTTCTTTTGCGCTCGCAGTGCTAGCTTGCGTCCTCCAAGGAATTGCAAGAGAAGAGTGTGGCTGTCCTTTTTGGAGGATAGAGCAAAGAGACCTGCGAATTTCTCACTTAAAAGTTGTATTTATAGTGAGACTCAACTTCCAGGCCTAATGGGTTTCAAAGCCCTAATCCAATTAGGATTTAATTTCGGGCTTAATAATGGCTCAACTCTTTGGCCCATATTAATACGAAATTAAAGTGAAACCATAACCCAAATAATTAGCCCATGCACTCTAATGATCCAAATAGCTCTATGTGTGCGACCCAATAGGCTCTTGCCATGTTGGCAATGATCATAAATCACATTTATGATCATAAGCAATGAGCGGTGTCTAGCAACACATCATTGCTACCCAAGTGACAAGATTGTCGATGATTCGACTAAACCTTTATGATCATCACCGATATATGCCATTGTCCCTTTGTCCAAGATATCAAGACTAAGCACGAGACATGGAATGTGTCACTCTCGTATAGCCCAATCTTTGGTTTCTTGATTGCCGAGTAGATCAACTTAAACTGATGACATTAATATCGTATATCAACTCATCCGAGCATGGCTATGCATTTTTCTAAGTCTCACTCTATCAAGGGGCCCGAAGATATCACTCCCGTTATATAGGAGGGACACATCCCATCTTGATCATACAAATCCCTCCGCATGATTTGTGACATACCCAATGACCTCCTTCAAGTTCACTCAGTTACGAGCAACAAAGGAAAGTATCAAAGTATGTGACTCACATGTAGGGAACCTTGATGATCTTAGGTCGAAGGGCTACATATACCATGATCACTATGAGAATCACTTATGACACTCAATAACGATCCATGTAGTGTTCTCATGGTGGGTCAGTCCAGTACACAAGTTCTCCAACTTGTACCCATATGTAGACTACATGTCTCATATTAGTCTCCACATATGCCATTCGTTATGTATTATTGCAACCCGTTCCACAATAATACTAAACCAGGGACGTTTAAGAATATCATTATTCTAGGGTTACGATTATGTTTGTTAAGTTACGCAGAACAAATCAACAAACATAATTGTTGGATTAATGCCTTAATAAAATATCATGACTCAATGTGAAAAAATACAATCATCTCATGATTGGCTTTTGGGCACAACACTAACAGTTTGTAAGTTAAATCCTAAAAAAAAAAGATAAAAGTTAAGGTAGACTTAAGTGACATTCTAGTTAGTTTTGAGGGTGGAACACTCACTTTTCTTTGCGGCATTCTAGCTACGAATCCTCTATATGCACTTATTAATGATGAGGATTGGTGTGAGATGCCAGCTAAGAATAGACATGATATGTGGGCACTTGTACAGGTACCAATTAATGTACACATTCTTTAACTTGTATTAGATACATATGAATCAAAATTTATGACCATGAAATTGTTATATTTACAGACAAAATTCTCATTTCACCCATCATAAAATGCATCAACTAAGAGATGAGTAATCAATGACTTGAATAAAAAGTAGAGGACTTGGAAGAATACCCTAAAGTCTCACCATTTCATTCCTAGCTTGACCAAGGACTAGATTGCTGCAAATCTGAATGAGGCATGAATAAATGAAGGATAATTTAAATAACTTGTCAAGTACTGATTTACAAATAAAGCTAAGGTACGTATAAAATTACTTTTAGTATTTTTGTTTACCTATTCAGTTCATTTCGGCTTTACTTTGACTTGCAATATTATGCATGATACCTATATTATTAGTTGAAGTCTTTACTTGTGTGTAGAAAACTAGTGAGACAAATAAATTGAATAAGTCAAAGTTGAAGGAGCTTCATTCTGTAGGAACTAAGACATTCACTTGAATCATTCATAAAGAGGTAAATCATTTTCATTGAAAAACTACAAGTAAATGTTCATTTGTACTAGCTTACAAAAGTTGATGTGTTGCATATTAATTTTTATTTGGCATAAGCAAAGTGGAATAATGGTGTACAACCATCTCGTGCTAACATATATATCAAAACCCATACAACAAGAAATGAAAACTATGTGACTCCGAAGGTGGCTAAGTTTATGGCATCACTTCAAAACTAAGAACTTGCATTTTATTGCTTTTAACAAATTGTAGAATTTTTAACTTGTACAGGTTTGCCCATGACATTAACAATGAATTTACATATTTATTTATGGGTGCAAGAAGCAATGAAATTAGATATCAATGCGTATGGTGATACACAAAAGGAAACCACTAACAATGTTTAGGTTGGGGATGTGTACTCAAAACATAAAGGCCTTGAGAAAAAGGGATGTGTTAGATGCCTAGGAAATGTTTTGACAACCAAATATGCAAGTCCTTTGAAACAAACAAATTCAAAAGTTAATCCTTAAATTGCTCAGTTACAAAAGACAATGGATTGCCTAGTAACAGCCTTTAAGCAGATACATTCTGATTTTTCATTCGAGGCTCTTGCCAACATGATCTAAAATGGAGATGTGTGTCATTTCAAATATGAGTTATAAATTTAGTCAAACTATACAATAAAATTATACCAAATTTAAGTGATCAAATCTACATTCTTTACCAATTCATGTGCATTGTCTTATCTATTTTACTTTTAGCAACCTGAGATGAATTAATTACTTGATTTCATAAGTTTCATTTTACATGAGTACGTAAAAGGTGACCACTAGCTCCAGTGCTCCTGAAAACTCTCCTACTTCGCCTAATATAGGAAATCATAAATTGTCAAGTGGAAGTAACCATACAAATGGTATGCACTTCAAATCAATTACTTGTTCCACTTCTCATTTATTGAATATGTATTACTATTTACCAAGTGCTACTTTACCACCTTTTTCATTCCATTAGTGTACAAGTCTAACACTTATATTTAGTGTTACCATTTTGTTTTTATCATTTTTAATTTGAAGATTGATGTTTCAATACAAAAAAAAAATTATAATTCTAGTCTTTTTGTGTATTGATTGTTGAATGATTGTTGCAAAATTATGCTCTAGTTTGAGGCAGAACAAGTCAACCATACTGACCTTTAGGTGTGTCCAGATGCCTGAGATCTTGGCTCCAAACCTATCCTATATTTTTTGTAGATGATCAGCCTATAGTGCTAAAATGCTAGCATTGAACCACTGCACAGTAAAGCAAGGCATTGGCCAAAGTCTATGCTTTCTACTGCCATTTAGAAAATGTTACAAGCTGCAAATTCTTACACACATATATGCTATGATTGTTGATATACCATATAGCTTTTGCTAGAGCTAGCAATGACAAACCTCAAGTATGCATGCCTAAAAGACCAAACAAATGCCTGGTTTGTTATTTGATTCTACTGTCTTGTGTGTATTGGTTGTTGCAAGATTATGGTGATCGACTTTTTTTTAAAGTTTCTTCCTAAATTTAGTAAGCGCAAGATTTTCTCCTTTTCTAACTCTTAACCTATTCTTTTTTTTTTTTTAAACTTTTTCCTTATTTTGCTCTAGTATTGCTTATGCTTTTCCTAATTTCTTACTTGTTTACATTTTGCCTTTTGGGCAATGGTTGATTGCTATGAATTGAAAGTAATTACTTGGCTTCTGTTTTTTTAGGTACATGAACAACTTTTGATGTATATGTATATCAAAGGAATTAATGGTGGAAGAGTGGCACAAACTACTTCTTATTTCTGATGCTAGTTGGGTTTGAAATGCCCCAACTTGTTTTTTTGGGCATAAAAGAAATTTTTGTTGAAATGATGGTTATAGATAGATGTTTGAAAATAACAAACTTATTTCTACTGTTAGTTAGGTTGTCAGATATTATTTTGAAGGACAAGACTCATTGCAATGACTTTGATTTCACTTAGCGTTTTATTAATAAAGTTAATTTACGCAATATGTTTTGATTATATATGTATAAATAATAATAATAATAATAATAATAATAATAATAATACAACTAATATACTAACAAATGTAATTGTTGGTATCAGGGTGTCCAGGTTGCCTTATGTCCATGATGCATTAACAAACATAATTGTTGGTATAGGTATGCTTTGGTTGCCTCCTACCCACTTCTACTAATGGAAGAAAATTGTTTGTATATCTCTTTACTAACGCTTGAGCATTCATTGCTATAGATTTTTAGGTAACTCCAACAGGCACCTAATCCATTACTATAATCCTCTGGCCACGGTGTTTTTATAATAGATACCTTGTCCACTGGAGCATCACTCCTGGTATTATACCAATGGATTTTGAGCTTTTACTAATGTTTTCTATCCATTCGTAAATAACATTTTTCTTGTAATGTGAATCTAAGAGCTTCCATTAACAAGTTTGATATCTACATATCTATCCCTTGATATGCCACTCTTTTAGGGTAGAGTATTAAGAAGGAATTTGTTTCATCTTGTTATGGTGTCGATACCACATCAAAATGGCTGCATCATGATAGGAAATTTTGTTAAATGGGACATCATCACTAGTTAAAGCCTAACCACATCTTTAATCTCTTTGATGATGAAGGTGTTGTTTTTCACTTCCTTATTGCAAGGATCAATTATTGCATCATAGTCTTGATGTGATGCATATAGAAAAAAATGTATGTAATAATATTGTTGGAACTTTGTTAAGCCAAGTTGGAAAATCAGAAGACAATTGTAAGGCTTGACATGACCTTGAGGAAATAAGTATAAGACCTACACTTCATCTGATAAACTGTCTTGTTTCTAATAAGTTAAATTTGCCTAAACCTTGTTATTAAATGATATGCAATGAAAAGCAAACTTTTCTACAAATCATCAAGAAAATTAAAGTTCCAAATGAATACTTATTGGTCTTAAAAGTTATGATTACCATGTGCTAATTCAAGAATTCTTACATGTAGCATTATGAGGGCAACTACCAAATAATGTGAGCTTGGGTCTAATTAACCTTTGTAATTATTTTAAGAACATTTGCTTCAAAGTTTTATCCAAACAAGACCTTGAAAATTTAGAAGCACAAAATTCTCTTACTTTTTGCAAAATGGAAAATATTTTTCCACCATCCTTTTCCACAGTGATGGTCCACTAGTTGTTCACCTAGCAGTTTAAGCTAAAATTGTGGGTCTGGTGTTGTATAAAATGAATGTATCCCATTAAAGTTCATCTTGCATATCACGTTTTTTATAATGCATCTATACAGTGTGCTCTAAATTTTGTAGCCTCAAAATTTTTTCCCTCCTTTTAGTGATAACCTGTTCTTTTTTTTCCTTTTGTAACCTTTTTCCCTATTTTGCTCTAGTATTACTTATGTTGTTCCCGGTTTCTTATTTGTTTCCATTGTGTCTTCTAGGCAATTGTTGATTACTATGGATTAAAAGTAAGTACTAGGCTTTTGTTTTTTCGTGCGCATGAACAACTTTTGATATATATATATATATATATATATACCAAAGGAATTAATGATGGAAGAGTTGCACAAACTACTTCTTTTTTTTTGTGCTAGTTAGGTTTGAAATGCCACAAACTTATTTTTTTGGGGCATAAAAGAAATTTTTTTAATGGATTATGGTTATAAATGAATGCTAGAAAACAACAAACTTATTTTTAGTACTAGTTAGGTTAAAGGATATTATTGAAGGATGAGACTTGTTGTAATGACTTTGATTTCTCTTAGCATTTTATTAATGAAGTTAATTTTATAAAATATGTTGTCATAATAATAATAATAATAATAATAACAATAATGCAACTGGTATACTAACAAACATAACTACTGCTATAGGCATGCTTGGTCACCTTACATTGGCTTCTACTAATGGATGAAAACAATTTGTATATCTATTTACTTATGCCTGAGTATCTGTGCTTAAGATTTTTAGGCTATTTCAATGGATACCATATCTATAGGTATAACCCTCTGGCCACCGGGTTTTCACCAATAGATACCTTATCCATTGGAACATTCCTCTAGGGGTTCTACTACAGATTTTAAGCTTTTACTAATACTTTCTACCCGTCGGTAAATAGTATTTTTCTTGTAGTTTATATTAGTCAAGTGTGTAAGATCATGTAAACTATACTATCAGTAGTCTTACATAATCTAGAAATATTGTTTGTTTTGTCTAATCAAAACAGTTATTTAACATTAAAGTTATAATTTTCCATATATTTAAGTTGATATTACAGTTAAACATTTAAAATTTGAAAATTTACACTTTTTTTTTATAGTAATGAACAACAATTTCTGAAATTATAATTTAAACTATTTAATAACTTTCTACCCTCATTTCAATTTGTACAACATTATTTTGCAATCGATGGAAATTATCAGTTTTTCATCCCTATAAATGCAAACAATATTTTTTAAATATCAATTAGTTGTAAAAATAAAATATAATTGTTAGAAAGTTAAAATTAAGATCTTAGAAGTTGCTTTTAAATAGTGTAAAGAAAAGCATAGGAAAAGTGTTGATTTCCAAACTTCAAGCGGTAAATGTAATATCAATCTAAGTTCATGGTTAACTGTAAAAATACTATAAAATTAAGAGATGGTTCATTTGTAATCATTAAAAATGAACTAAATTATTTATTATTATTTATAACAATTATTTTTCCAAAATGTATGTTTATTGAAAATTCAAAACTCTGTATTTTCAAAATCCAAAAACCAATTTATGGTGCATTTTAACAAATATTTTTAAAATTAAGTCATTAATGGTTATTTGTATAAAGAAAAGAATGGGAGAAGTGTTAATTTCCAAACTTCAAGTAGTAATTGTAATATCAATCTAAGTTCATAGTTAACATTAAAAATACCCTAAAATTAAGAAATGATTCATTTGTAATTATTAAAAATGAACTAAATTATTTATTTTTATTCATAACAATTATATTCCCAAAATGTATACTTACTAAAATTCAAAACTCTACACTTTTCAGAATCCAAAAAGCAATTTATGGTGTATTTTAGCATTTATTTTTTAAATTAAGTCATTAATGGCTATTTTTATAAGCAGTAATTACTTGCTCAAATTGTACATCTATTGAAATTATACACTTTAAAAAGTATAAAAGCACTTTTAAAATATTTTAATTAATTTTTAAGTTGGGAAGGAAAAAATTCTTATTTTTTAATTTCTTTGTAAAAATTGTGCTTAAAGTGATTTATGTAAATGAAGTGTTAGCTTATATATGATATTATTTATAGACAAAAGTTTAGTAGCAATGCTACAATAATGCATCTTTTTAATATTCAGAAGCAAAATACAATAATGCATTTTAAAATGGAAAGAACACAACCTAAATTTTTTAGAAAAATAAATACTTTTTATTAATCATATTTCTATTTTTATATTTGATCAAAAAAATATATCATGAAAAATCTATTGCTTTTTTATAGTCAAATCATCTAGGGTTCTTCGCCATACAATGGAACCCTTGATCATTGGCCAGTTCTGGTTACCTGCATATAAAGACACAAAGATGGGCATTAAAAGGGCCCCTGGGTGTGTCCTGGGGAAAGTCCCTCTGACGCTCAAGTCAGTAAGATCATAGTGTAGGGCTTAGGGACAAGTAAGAAATATACTCCCTATATATATAACCAATAGGTGGCCTTAGTGGGTTAATGCCTTACTTTCTAAGTCTGATAGGCTTCATTAGACCTCTATTTATAAATCAGGCTTGGGTCCTAATAACCCAGTAATAATTAAGTCTTATTCAGGTCCCCCCTCTCTTTGAATGTGGGGTCAAGTGGTCCTTGCAAAGAGAATACTTCTTAATGGGAATTTGTTTGGATAGTCGTATTCACCTTTTATTCTGGGGAGATGCTTATGTTATATTCGGTCGTGTTGCTTCTAAAGAGCACCATGGCTTTTAAGGACTCATGTGTCCCTTATTCTTTGGACTAGAGCAAGGCTGGTTAATGGATTGGGCCCATTTGCCAAAATAACCCTTTATGATAGGATCAGTGTTCTTTAGAAAATCATCCTCAGAGGAACGAAAGATTGCAGTCTTTTCTAGGCCTTAAATTTAAAGATCAGACATCTACAGACTTCTAAGCTTAAACCCCGAAGGGTTCAGAACAGCTTACTATACTTAACACTTTGTCTAGTATTCCACTAATGGGTTGAGGCCTATGTAGGCGAGTACAAGACCTCTTCTATGGTCCCTATGTATCATTGATCGACTCACTCAAAAGGGTTCATGTAAGGGATGCAACCCTAGATCCAATAGCGCAATCAGGGTGTCAATTTTCATAGAGCAAAAAACTCAACGAGTAGTTATAGTCATTTATGAGAAGGCGTGACCCTATATCTATCCAAGGCTTTAAGAGATAATCTGGACCTTCTTTTGTTCGAGGTCTTAGAGAAAGCAGGACATCCTTCCATCCAGGCTAAGCAAAGAATGCCTATTTCCATGGATTCATTAGACCTTGTCATTATTTTGTGGGTGAGTACAATACCTCTTCTATGGTCCCAATGTATCATTGATCGACTCACTCCAAGGGTTCATGTAGGGAATGTAACCCTAGATCCAGTAGCACAATCAAGGGTCTTAATTTTCATAGAGTAGAAAACTCAAAGAATAGTTGTAGTTGTTTATCAGAAGATGTGGCCCTATATCTATCCAAGGCTTCAAGAGATAATCTGGACCTTCTTTTGTTTGTGGTCTTAGAGAAAGTGAAACGTCCTTCCATCCAAGCAAAGCAAAGAATGCTTATTTCCTGTTTAGTATGTAATACAATTTTCTTCTATACAGCCTCATTAGGGGCTACTATTCCAATGTGGATTCATTATACCTTGTCATCCTTTTATTGTCGCAATGCGCTTTTCAAGAGGTCTTCCTTTTATAGGAATATTCGATTATCATTTAATGAGAAGACTTTGAATGTGTTTGATTGTCAAGAGATTTTCTGAGCTCTTGTTAAGAATATTCAAAGAATTCCTTAGCCTTTTTGTTAAGCTTCCTACTTGGTCCATGGGGGGGCCCGTAGCTTATAGGGTCATAGCTTATAAAGCTCTGCAATTCACTTATGAGGGCTCACAGCTTTTATCATATTTGGTATTGCCCTATTGATGGGGGCTCATTATTCACAAAGCCATTAGTGTTACCCTTTTCAACAATGACCAAGGGAAATCTTTTTGAAGCCTTTCCTGAATCCCTCTTTAGACACGTAGCTTTTTGATATTCCTTCCTTGAAATCATCTTTTGTAGGACTAAATAATTTCCTCAAGTTTGTAGTTTTATTTTAACTTTTTGGTGGTCTATAGCCATCAGGTGGTAACTCTCACATCCCTTTGAGCGTTGGGATTTATGTTGATGGTCTTTTATCTAAGAAGACCTCAGGTTTTGCATTATTTCTTGCTTTTTGTGGGGTCATTTGGCCCCTATTCTTTCTTTGGGGTCACTTAGCCCCTCTTTGCATTCTTACTTTAGCCTTATATGAAGTCTTCATTCAATTTTGTTGTCATTACTCTAGTGGAGATGGGTCATCATCACCAATTATTTTATGGGTCTTTTAGAATGAAAGGCCTCACTTTTTAGGAGATTTGGCCTTTAAACATATCTGAGCACTTATCGACCTACTCCTTTTTACTTGTTGACATCCTTTATAGTGCTTGGAAAATATCATATAAGGGAGTTTGTTGGAACCTTATTCCCTTTTTGTGTAGACGTCAACATTTTGTGATTGCTTATGTTTGAAAGGCCTTAGGATTGTTGTCCATGTAGTGGCCTTCATGTCTTAAGCCTTTAGTTGTATCAGTGTTATTTCTCCTAAGTGCTTTAGGGGTCATTTTGTCCCATTTGCTTTGCCTCCACTTCATATGCCATCGTTAAGCTTCTAGGATAGCTTGTCCTTTTTGTAGTCTTTGGTTTGCCAGACTTTATCTTTTTAGCTTATTGGTCCATTTTCTAACTTGTTGGCCCTCGATTTTTGTATGTAAGCCTATTAAATTATAGGATTTTCTAATCTTTAGGTTTGTAGCTCAAACCTTTTAAGATCTGTCATCTTTAGACGTCATACTTTTAACTTAAACATATAGGCCCCTTAGGACACTTAGGAGTTTATCGCCCTCTTTTTGGAGCTTTAAGTTAGATTCGTTGGCCATGTTGGCCACTTTTGCCCTTGCCTTATTTGCAATTAAGTTTTGAGCCTTTGTAAGGTTTGCCTCCCTTCTCATCAAGTGGCTTCATTCAGGGTCCCTAGCTGTTAGGCTTTTAGCCTTCGTAGGGTTTACTTCCTTTATGATCAGGTGGCCTCATTCGGGCCTCTGACTCTTTGGCTTTTAGCTTTTTTAAGGTTTGCCTCCCTACTAATCATATGGCTTCGTGAAGAGCCTTTAGCTGTTAGGCTTTTAGCCTTTGTAGGGTCAGCTTTCCTTCTGATTGTGCAACCTCATAAGGGGCCTCCAGTTATTTTCTACAGGGTCATCGTCCCTCCCTTTTTATCGTGTGGCCTTATGAGAGGCATCTAGCTATTTTCTATAAGGTCAGTGTCATTTCTCATCATGTGGCCTCGTGAAGGGCCTTTAGCTGTTAGGCCTTTAGCCTTTATGGGGTCAGCCTCCCTTTCTATTTAAGGCTTGTAGCCAGCCTCCCTTCTTGATTTTCTTTTTCTATTTAGGGCTCATACTCTAGCTTTTGTGATAGATAATAGCAAGTTCCACTGATCAACCTGTGGTGAAGAATTTTGATGCAATAGCAGGGATGCAACCTGTAAAAGTTGAGGTGATGAAATAGTTAACTAAGCCCTTGGTTTCAACAGTGGATGGGTATAACCAGGACGATGTGCTTGAAGGTGCTGATAGTCCTCTGGCTTCATACTAATCCCCTATCTCATCTTTATATTATTTGCTTTATTCATTTAAAGCAACTGAGGTGTCTGGTGTGTTTGAAACTAAGCATGCAGTTGTTGTTTAACTTGCCGCCGCCAAAGTAATTGCTGTTTTGCAATATATTAGTGGCACTGATATTGTTGTTTGATCTATGTGATTGTAGCATAAATTGGTCCTGCAGCTATTTCAGATGTTGATACTGAAGCATGCTAGAATTTGATTGAGAATTTATGTTAGGTTGTAGGACATTAGCCCCCTATTATGAAGAAAGAGTATTGAAGTTTGCCTGCTGGGGACCACTAACAGGATTATTTAAAGAATCAAGGAGAACCTACCGAATTGAACCCATATCAACATTTCCTTGTCCTAAATCCAAATTGGGGCTAGGTTATAGTTGACCTAATATTGCTTATTGGTTGTTTGAAGCTTCAGAAAAAGAAGACATAGAATCGTGTTGCAAGTTTCTTACATTGCTTTATTGCATTGCTGATATAATACATTGCAAGTTCATTAACTGTAATTAAGGATTCATCTGTTCATCATGTGAGTGTGTCTGATTAATCAAAGACTTTGGCTACTCGAAGGAAGGTGTGTTATAAAAGTGGTCATCCTGTACTCAATGAAATTGTGCAATGAATTTGTATTGCATACCTCAGATATGTTACCCTTGTAGTATTTCAATATATATCAAAACACGTGTATCAAATGATGATCATAATCATATGTATATCAAGTAATGGTCATCTTTACATAAGGGGACAAGATCATATTATTAGTAAAAATGTTTTTTGTACCTCGAGGGCAAATATGTAAATTTTCTCTATCATTGTCATATCGATGTTGAGATCGCATGGCCCGGCGACCTAACTTTTCATATCCCCACTTGTGCAGGCAGAAGCCTTCTTAAGCTCTTTAAGTATAGAGCTTGATGGTTATGCTACAACGAAATCTATACCCTTGCATCTTCTAGATAAAACATCTTTCCACAAAGAGTAGATTAATATGCTCAGTGTATATATATTCTCATATAGAAAGCATGTGACATAGCACCTTGAAAAATCTATAGGTTCTTGTCAAAACTATTTAATCATTTTTCACATTAGAACTATTCGAGCAATTATCGTAATCTAAATGAAATACCTTTTTTATACGTGAATGAAAAAGTTTGGCCTTAGAATTGAGCTCTAGGAAACGTGCAAATGGCCTCATTAAGAAAATTGTAGCCAAGAAGTCATCCCATGGTGTCATCATTTTCAGCCAATGTGCAAACCCTATGGGAATGATAGCCTAGGCACCCCTTTCTTGGAAACTTCACAAATAGCATCTAGTAGATTTGTGTCTCCTACCATTTTAGTGTCACATTTCACCGAAAAAAGCAAAATTAATGTGCTCAACAATGTTAACACATAATAAGTGCACAACTCAACATGATGAATCATTCATTGTAGTTCAGAAATAATATACATTCTTTTATGCACAAGTATTTGGCATGAATGTCCTCCTACTGTAATACCCACGCTAGAAGTCCACTTTTCGCGTATGAGAGTACTAGAGATAAGTAGGACCAAAATCATGTCATTTCATTTAAGGATTTATGTAAAAATTACCTGGTACTTTAAGGGAAAATTTTTCATCTACTTTTGCAAGTACAAGCTCTTCATGTGCACAACATTTAAAGCCAATTTGTTTTAACTTAAGTTAACTGACTTATTTTTACTTGTACATCTTTTTGGCCTAAAACAAATTTCATTTGAAAGTCAATATTATGTAGATGCAATAATATATTTAAAAGTAAATTTTCATGATGTTATTAAATTTTTATGAATTTTTATTTTTTTAATGCTTTAAATTAGAAAAATTCACAAAAATTTAGTAAGATTATGAAAAATGTATTTTTAATGGATTATTGCAACTACAAAATATTGAATTTTAATTAAAATTAATTTTAGTTAAAAAAGATGTATGAATAAAAATAAGTCATTTTGAATTTAATTTACTTAAATTAAAATGAATTGAGTGTTAATATCCATTCATGAATTTGTTCTGGAGATTTTTTCTCACATTCCCAAGCACTTATGCATAAAATTGCATAATTATTTCTTGCATAAAATTTTTTCTTACTTTTGCCCACAATAGATCCATGTCTCGTTTTTTTTCGTGCCATGAATGCTTTGTAAAGATAAATGAATAAAAAATTATCATACCCTATAGCTAAGGACGTCCCCAAATAACTTACCAAAATTATTATGGCTAAATTTGGGGCATTTTCCTCAAACTTGGCTATATGAAAAATATGTTTCCTGCTCCACTTACTAGCTATTTCCTTCATGCCTTTTTGGGCTTACCTCTATTCTACCGTGGCAACTTGATTGATGCCCAGCTCCTTGTCTGAGCGAATGAAGCGTGCCTGTCAATGGCGCTATTGAGAGCCTAGCCATACAATCATTTGCCCGTTTGGTATGTGAGGATGATACTCTCACAAGACTTTCATCAAGCACTTGCTAGTCATCAATTGTGTGCTTGAGATTTTCAGCAAGTTCTTCCTCGCAATGGTTATGGCGAGGTAGAGGTGGGACATGGGCCGGCCCAAACCAGGACCAACCTGGAGTCAAACTCAGCTTGGCCAAGTCAAATACCACCCTGCCCCGAACTAAAATGAGCTCTTGAAGATGTGGGTCGAACTTGGGCCTAAAAAGGCGAGGGGAGGATTCAAAATGGAACGGACCAGCCCATGATTGAGAACTAGCTCGGACTGGGACAGGCTTCGCCTGCTGTTGCCCAATGTCTCTTGCAACCAAAAATTAAAAAAAAAAAAGTTAATTACACATTCAATTCCCCCAACGGTTTTCTGCTTCAATTTGACCCCAAAAAAATCCACTTTTATCCTTCCCAACAACTAAAATTGAAGGACTTTTTTTTTCCAAACAATTTTTTGCACTCTCCTATAAATACCAATGACATTTCCACTCTACTCTCACACCAAAATTCAATCTCTCTTCTTCCTTTACTATTTTCTCTCAAGCATTTTAGCTTTTTTGCTAATCTCTTCCAAATTTCTTACTAATCTCCTCCTAATATCTTCATAATCTCTTCCTAATTTTACATTAGTCATTTCTATTACTTTGTGAGTCATGGCTACAAGAGGAAAGGGCAATTCGACGAAGACTTCATCTTCCCACACCACTAAACTTCGAGGCTTATTTTGTTGTTGTTCTTGACCGGCCAATAAAGGCATCTTAATCAAGGAGTTGCATAACGATGATGCCGGAATCGATATGATAAATTACGATTTGGGTCTCGATGATCAATTATCCAATGATAGTGTTGAAGAGGTGGAGCTACAGCGGCCGAGGATCCGTCAACACAACTGATGCCGACAAGTCATTGACCCATTGTAGAGGAAACCCAAGGTCAAGGTAAATCCTCGACACTAACTGCTTAGGTTTGGGAGCATTATGAGCTCGTATATGAAGGGAGTCGAGGTATGGGAAATGCAAATATTGCGAGAAAAAGTTGGTACATAAAAAGAATTCCAACACTGGAATGCTGAAGTGCCACATTGAAAATCAATACCCTAATGTTCTCCCCGGTGCCACGATTAGTTCCGGAGGACAAACACAACTTGGGAGTACAATTGGTGTCAGCGGGTCAGGTATATTTCGTTTTACCCAACAATCTTGTAGATAAAGCATGATAAATTAAATGATGCTTACTGAAAAACCTTTTCACAAGCTGAAAATGTGCACATAGAATCTTAGATTAAATCACAATTAAATCCTGCATTTAAAAAAGTATCTAGGAAAATATCTAAGAAGGAAAGCTTTAAACAATTTGAATATAGAAAAATCAAATTTGCAAGCCTATTTATCTACTCTTGATCATTGCATGACATTTACTTTTAACATATGGCTATTGCCTATAGGTCAGTAATATTATTGTGTTACTTCTCATTGGATCAATTCTGATTGAGTCATGCAAAAACGAATTTTATCATTTAGAGTCATTGAAACTGATCTTTTTGGTTATCACATATACAATTGCGTCTTAGAAACTTTACATGATTATTTTTTTGTTGACAAAGTCTTGTGTATTTCATTTGATAATGCTTTAAACAATGATGTTGCCACTCGCATTTTAAACCAAGCATTGAAACTACCTCTCAACAGTGTATTCTTTCATGTTAGATGCATGTGCCATATTTTGAACCATTTGTGTACAAAAATGTTTAGAAGTTCTCCAAAATGGAATTGTGCCTATTTGGAACTCATTAACATTTTTTAAATCAAGACTCACTGTGTTTCGTGAATTTAAAAAGTTTTGTTTTGAAAATAAAAAACCATTTTCTTGGAAACGGTTTAAATTGGATTGTCCAACCCACTGGAACTCTTATAGTGGCCGAGGATCCGTCAACACAACCGATGCCGACAAGTCGTTGACCCATTGTAGAGGAAACCCAAGGTCAAGGTAAATCCTCGAGACTAACTGCTTAGGTTTGGGAGCATTATGAGCTCATATATGAAAGGAGTCGAGGTATGGAAAATGCAATTATTGCGAGAAAAAGTTGGTACATAAAAAGAATTCTAGCACTGGAATGCTGAAGTGCCACATTGAAAATCAATACCCTAATGTTCTCCTCGGTGCCATGATTAGTTCCGGAGGACAAACACAACTTGGGAGTACAATTGGTGTCGGCGGGTCAGGTATATTTCGTTTTAACCAACAATCTTGTAGAGAAAGCATGATAAATTAAATGATGCTTACTAAAAAACCTTTTTCACAAGCTGAAGATGTGCACATAGAATCTTAGATTAAATCACAATTAAATCCCGCATTTAAAAAAGTATATAGGAAAACAGCTAAGAAGGAAAGCTTTAAACAATTTGAATATAGAAAAATCAAATTTGCAAGCCTATTTTTCTACTCTTGATCATTGCGTGGCATTTACTTTTAACATGTAGATATTGCCTATAGGTCAGTCATATTATTGTGTTACTTCTCATTTGATCGATTCTGATTGAGTCATGCAAAAATGAATTTTATCATTTAGAGTCATTGAAACTGATCTTTTTGGTTATCACATATACAATTGCATCTTAGAAACTTTACATGATTATTTTTTTGTTGACAAAGTCTTGTGCATTTCATTTGATAATGCTTTAAACAATGATGTTGCCGCTCGCATTTTAAACCAAGCATTGAAACTACCTCTCAACAGTGTATCCTTTCATGTTAGATGCATGTGCCATATTTTGAACCTTTTGTGTACAAAAGGGTTTAGAAGTTCTCCAAAATGAAATTGTGCCTATTTGGAACTCATTAACATTTTTCAAAATCAAGACTCACTGTATTTCGTGAATTTAAAAAGTTTTGTTTTGAAAATAAAAAACCATTTTCTTGGAAACAGTTAAAATTGGATTGTCCAACCCACTGGAACTCCTACAGCGGCCAAGGATCCGTCAGCACAACCGATGCCGACAAGTCGTTGACCCATTGTAGAGGAAACCCAAGGTCAAGGTAAATCCTCGAGACTAACTGCTTAGGTTTGGGAGCATTATAAGCTCGTATATGAAGGGAGTCGAGGTATGGGAAATGCAAATATTGCGAGAAAAAGTTGGTGCATAAAAAGAATTCCAGCATTGGAATGCTGAAGTGCCACATTGAAAATCAATACCCTAATGTTCTCCCCGGTGCCACGATTAGTCCCGGAGGACAAACACAACTTGGGAGTACAATTGGTGTCGGCGGGTCAGGTATATTTCGTTTTAACCAACAATCTTGTAGAGAAAGCATCATAAATTAAATGATGCTTATTGAAAAACCTTTTTCACAAGCTGAAGATGTGCACATAGAATCTTAGATTAAATTACAATTAAATCCTGCATTTAGAAAAGTATCTAGGAAAACAGCTAAGAAGGAAAACTTTAAACAATTTGAATCTAGAAAAATCAAATTTGCAAGCCTATTTTTCTACTCTTGCATTTACTTTTAACATGTGGATATTGTCTATAGGTTAGTCATATTATTGTGTTACTTCACATTGGATCGATTTTGATTGAGTCATGCAAAAACGAATTTTATCATTTAGAGTCATTGAAACTGATCTTTTTGGTTATCACATATACAATTGCATCTTAGAACCTTTACATGATTATTTTTTTGTTGACAAAGTCTTGTGCATTTCATTTGATAATGCTTTAAACAATGATGTTGACACTCACATTTTAAATCAAGCATTGAAACTACCTCTCAATAGTGTATTCTTTCATGTTAGATGCATGTGCCATGTTTTGAACCTTTTGTGTACAAAAGGGTTTAGAAGTTCTCCAAAATGGAATTGTGTCTATTTGGAACTCATTAACATTTTTTAAATCAAGACTCACTGTGTTTCGTGAATTTAAAAAGTTTTGTTTTGAAAATAAAAAACCATTTTCTTGGAAACGGATTAAATTGGATTGTCCAACCCGCTAGAACTCCACATATTTAATGTGATGCATCCCGTATGCAAATTTGTTGACATATTTCATGAACTTTAAGATGGGTTGTGAATTCATTACGATTGAAGTATAGGAAAAAATTTCTGAAACCGATGAATTGCTTAAGTTTTTTTACGAGGCAACTAAATTTTTCTCTGGTATTTATCGCCCAACTATTCATTAGGTTTTGCTTCATTTAGTAAATATTACATATGTTTTACATCAGTTTAAAGATGATAAGTTGTTGAAACCGACTGTCGAAGCCATACGGGCTAAGTGGCTTTAGTATTTTGAAAACATTTCACCCATCTTTTTAGTTGTTTCTTTGCTTGACTCATATGTCAAATTAACTAACATGACCACATTTTTTGAAGGCATTTATCATACTTATTTAGAAATGTCTCATATAAATGTTTCGGCTATGTCTGTTACTGCTTCCAAGTACTTGTATTCTTTGTACAAGTTATATTGAGAGCGGCATTCAGATAAGGTAATATTCGAAGCTCCTCAAATTGAGCCTCCAAGCAAATCAATTTCATCAAGATTCAGCCTGGCTCTCCAAATGCTGAAGCATCCCCAACCAATAACATTGGGTTTAGCTGAAGTCGATGACTATCTTAACACATTGCTTAAGCCAAGCGATATTGACATATTGGAGTGGTGAAACAAAAGAAACCAAGGTTTCCGATCTTGTCGATAATTTCATGGGAGATTCTCGCCGTTCTAGTCTTCACCGTAGCATCTAAGGCAACGTTTAATGTAGAAAAACGGGTGATATCGGAGAAACGATCAAGATTGACGCCTGAGGTGGTGGAAGTATACATGTAAAACCGAGATTAAGGCCTTGCAGCACTTCGGAAGTAAGACCAAAAGAGTTCGAATGACGAGGTAATATCCGATAAAGAGACTTGAATTTGTTTTTCCTTCATACATATTGTTTGTATTTAATCTGACTATGCTTGGTCATGAAAACTTCAAAGCCGCCAAACTTGATGTTTAAGAACCCCAATTGTGACGAGAAATTTTATACAACCCTTCTCTTAGCCTACAATGTAATGCTTTATTTGGATAATTCATTAAGGGAAAAGGAGAGTAGAGTGAAACATAAAAAATAGAAGGGAGTCTATTATCCCCTCTATCAGGTCCCAATTCACCCCCACTCTAAACCTTTTAAGAGGTTTAAATCAACTAGTTGTTTTTAGTCACTCAATTGACTCTTCCATGTTGTGAATTAGGCTCTGACTGTTAGGATTCTTAAACCTAACTCTTTTGTTACTTAGGTGGGAATCTCAAGGTTTTAAAGCTCTAATGATTTTTATTTAATTCACCCTTTTGATTGAGTTTCAACTAGATGAATTCACTTAGGTGGTCTCATGAGTGCATAAGGGGTTTAAGAAGGTTAGGTGACTTATGTGTATGTTCTGTGTCCTTAGTGCTTGCCAAGACATACACACATTCATGCATACATACTAGGTTACAAACCATGCATTTATTTCTCCTATTATGCCACACTTAATGCCTTAAGGCCTACTCTTTCCCATTAAGTACAAACAAGGCACAAGCTAAATTCTACTTTAAGTCCTCTTGCCATTAGTTACATACAAATAATTATAAGCCAAAATTGGGCAAACAAGGGCTATGTGGCCCAAAATTACACATAACAAAAGTTTGGTTCACTAGATGTCATGCATGCTACATAACCAGGCTTAAACTGTCTCCAAGCTTACAGTCACTTTGATTTCCACTTTGACTTAATATTTAGGCCATAATTGCCTTATTACTCTTCTAGTTCTAACCCATACTAGGATGGATCTAAACACAACAAGTCCCACAGTAGCCATGAGAGCTTACAAACCAACACACATAACACAACCATTAGTTCAATCTTATGAACTTTTCCGTACTTCCTTTTTCATAAGCAATGAATCCAGAGCATACCTCTCTATATATAGACCTCTTCTAGAGGTTCTTTAGCTCTTCACTCTTGCACTTTTTTACCTAAAATAAGGAAAATAGGGCATGAGTACATAAGTACTCAGTAAGAACCCAAATTCAGCACCTAGTGCCTTCACAACGTTTAAAACTTTGCTTTACATATAAACCTCTAATTTTTCTTAATAACCTGCATCCAAAGACAAAGAAGACACCAAAAGTGGTATATATGAGATAATACAAAATACATATATATACAAATTAATGGTTAGCACATGCATATACTCAAAGAAGCACACAAACACATACACACACACACCCCATACATATGGTTTCTTTAACAGAGTAGGCATGATTTCCTTTCAATTTCTTCATGTAATCACTTTGAGTAGGTTTAATTAACATAGAGCTCTAGGTGATTGATCTAGCTCAGCCAAACTTGAATAAAAATCCTATGCTTGCTGAAAGCAAACTAACTAGCTTACCATAGTGCTTAATGCACATATAGCCCATTATATACCCTGTAGGTTCCTTCAGCCTTAGCCATCCCCTATGGTAGCTTTTCCCTTTCAAAATAAAGGAGAAGAAGCTTCATATAGGTATTTACCTATGGCTGAAATGGCATCAACGAAGCTAGGCACCACCATGAACTAGCTTTACATCACCATGTCTCGAGTTTACTTTGTTTTTGTTTTTCTTTGCCTTCTTTCTTTTCAGTGGCTCTAGGATGTCTTGTTAGAGGTTTGGCCAGGTTGTAGAGGAGAAGATGGTAGCAAGAAATAAGAAAGCATTAACCTATCAAGACCTCTACCATTTGCTTACCATATATCACCATGCTTAGTTTTGGTTTTAATTTGTTGGTTTCTTTTGGTTTTGTATGTGTCTCGGTGCTTAAACAAGTCTTTGCCTAGGAGTCTTGAGGTCACAAAGGTGCCAAGAACCAACTGAGAAGCTTCATTGAAGTTACCTTAAAGGACACAAGTTCAAATGGTGGCTGAATGGACTTGGCAGCCAAGGACTTTGACTAGTTCTTGGTCTAACTTCCTTTTAATCAAGTAAATTATGCCAACCATTCAAGTGACCTACTTAACTCTTTAAGTGGCATGTTTTAAACACCAACTTTATGTACTAATTCAGCTAATTAGGCCCTCCAACTCTCATCTAAACATAAGTACTGATGAATACTCATAAGTGTATTGTTATTAAGGGTTTAAATCATCATTATACACTTTGAGTATAATTCATTTCTATATTCTAAGCATTTTTCCACCGGGTTACTATTCACACATTTTTACTATTCATACGCTTTTTACTATTCACCTGTCATTATTCACCGACTTACTGTTCATACGCGTATTCACTGTATATACGTGGTTTACTGTTCATTAATATTAAAATATATATTAAATAATTATTTTTTATGTAGGTAAAAATCATCACTTGGCGGCTCTTCACGAGAAAAAATCATATCTGGAGCTGTAGACATCGGAACTGAGTGATTTCAAATTCATCTGAAAGCCAACACATAGATCTTCAACTCTGCTTCATTCTGCAAGCTAGTTTGATTGTTTTCATTGCCGAAATCTAATTATAGATGAGACCCTTCGTTATTTTGTGTGCTGAAGAGCAGTTTTGGTAGAAAAATCATAACTTGAGCTACGGATGTCCGATTTGAATGAGCAAGCTATTGATTCGAAGCTAAAAAGGAGATCTACAATTCCATGCTTTGAGGAAGAGCTGATCTGATGTCTACGATGGCCAAAAAATTAGAAGAAGTTGCAGCCTGCCATTGTTGATTTGTATTTACCTACATTTTACCCTTTTATTTTTACCATTTCACCCACCTCAAAACTCTATAAATAGGCACCTTGGGGGGAGGGTAAAGGTTGCCATTTTCTTAGGCCATTTTCTTAGGCCTTCTTTATGTTCTTGTATTTTTTTTAGCTTTTCTTCGTTGTTCTTGTTCTTGTTTTCAATACCGAAGCTCTGTCCAAGTGTTTTCTCATTCTTATTTGATCTTTTAATCTATATTTATTTCATCTTTCTATATGTTGTTTACTTTTATTATGTTTAGCTAATTTTCTTTTTGCTAAGGTGAAAGGGTGAAGCTTTTGGTATAGAGGTTATGATTGACTTGAATGAATCACAACGTTAATGGTATTTTCTTCTTTAATCTATTTAACTTCCTTCCTTGTTAAGTAGGAGTCTTGATTCATCATAGTCAAATCATTAGCACAAAAGCTGCTTGATTCCCTCTGTAGAACATGACTCTACTGGCTATATTAGAATATTGAGTTATTGTCGACAAAGGTTGGCATGATGGATACTTGAACCCATTAGCAAGCGTTGGCGTTTTAAGATCAATGAACGTTAATACTAATTAAATTCCCCGATTGAGACCTCCTCTATGTGTGGATTCCAATTGAGTGGCAAGATAGGCTAAAATTAATCATAATCGATATACTAAAAGTGGATCCCCTAACCTTAGCTATTTATTTGAATTTGAGTTTTTTTATCAACGCCTGTTCACACTTTGCAACAAAATATTTTCTTTCTTAAAAATCTGTAATTTGTATTTCTAATTCACTTCCCTGTGGTTTGACACTCAGACTCCTGAGATTTTATTACTTGCGACAACCTATACTTGGGTTACAACTGCTAGAGTGTAGTAGGTACATTTTAAACTGCATCCAAGAGCTCCTTAATGTACTCTAAGGTGTTTCCATAGGTCCCTTATGTTTTTCACCTTCTATTAGCCCACATTGTAGCCCTCATTCTTATTTTAATGATAAGCATCAATCTCATGTAATTATTTTCAAGACATTAGGCTTTAGAGCCTACACATGTTCATGGTTACACACAAAGGTGCACCTAGGGGTTTTCTAGTGCATCCTATAGTGATCTTGTTCTTTCTCATATGTTCTTCACATTTTTTTGGCTTATGTGGCTACCTTTATTTGTATATTATTATTAGGCATTGAGCTCACATAATTCCCCTTAAAATTTTAGGCTTTAAAGCCTTCAATTCCACCTGAGTGCACACAGGGTGCACCTGATAGTCCCCTTGTGCTCCTCCTCTTGTGGTCCTCATTGGTTTCCTTTGGGTGCCCTTGGTCTCTTTGCAGTTTTTCCTCAAGTTATGAGTCTTCACTTCAAGACCCAACATGGCACCACATTTTAGCCATTTTTGCCTTAGGAACAATGTTCTTTTTCCTCATGTTCTATCAATGTGCCCTTAGAATGTCTTCGAGGCACATTAGGAGTACTTAGTTTTGTATGTTTCTTTTCTCCTTGTGTTTCATGACTTGTATTACATTTTCATCCCATTTGTACTCATCATATTCGCATAAGATTCACAGCCCATGGCTTATGCAAGTTATAGGTATGACACCCTCAATTTAAGGGTTTAAAAAACTATACGTGAGAAGGCATATGGAGAAATGAGAGTTGTCCCTCCTTCTTTTTCCCTTCAGTTTTTTTATCTAAGTAAACAAGGGAGGGAAGGTAATTACCCATCCCCTTCTCCCTATTCATCTCAATGCAAACAATAAGGTAATAAAACACTTCAAAAATTTTAATCCAAGCTTGCATAATTTCATCAGGAAATAGAAAAAAAAAAGTTTGAAGTGCTTCTTTTAGAATTTGGGGCCAATGTCGAATCATCTTGCTGAGAAGTTGTCAGAAGTGCTCATAAAGCTCATTGTTTGATGGATAAATTGGGGTTGGATCTGCCCTAACTACTGCCTTCTTCAGCCATCAATTCTGTAAATCATAAACATCCTAATATGTTAGCAAGGCATTTGTCAATATTGAAACCTTTATCTCATCTCATGATTCAATGCTCGGCACAAATATACGGCCTCTGCTTCTAGCATGTTTCCTTGAAGTTGGAAAGAAATCTCTTAATGACCTTATTCATCATCGTTGGAGTTATTACTATTGACAAAGTCTCTAACAGTGATAGAGCTACCTAGGTTGAAACAACTCTTTTGCATACAGGACACATCTGTCATTGGCTATGGAGATCGGACCTCCTAATTGGTCTAATTAAGAAAATCATAGAGAGCATATGATGTTCCATTTTCCTCTAGAAGGTCCTTCCACGATGGAGTTGAGTGATAATTCTTACAGACGGATATCATCGATACCACTTTTGGCAGTGATAATTTTCTGGCCACCAAGTCACGTTTGGTTTGTGTCACGCCATAATAGATAGCATCAGTGGACCATTCTTTTAGAGGGTGGAGAACAGTAGTTGGTCTTTATTCTCGATTGTACTTTTGCATCATTGGATTGTCGGTCGTCCATTCCCACATATGGCACCATTTGATAGTCAAATCATCTAGGATTCTTTATTGGACGGTGGATACCCTTGATTGTCGGCCAATTTCAGTTACCTATATATAAAGACACAAAGATGGGCATTATGAGGGCCCATGGGTATGTCCCGATAGAGGCCCCTCCAACGCTTAAGTCAGCAAGATCATAGTGTAGAGCTTAGGGACAAGTAAGAAAAATATTCCTTGTATATATAGCTAGTATGTGAGCTTAATAGGCATGTGCTTTGGTTTCTAAGTCTGATAGGCTTTATCAGGCCTCTATTCATAAATCAGGCATGAGGCCGAATTACCCAGTAATAATTGGGCCTTATTTAGGTTTCATTTACCACTTTTAAAATTACATTATTGGATTGATTATAAAAAAGTTAAACTATTTGCTTTCACATGACATTGACTAAAAAATAAAAATAAAAAATTTTTCAAAAAAGAAAAAAAAATGTACCTAAGAGAGTTTTTATCTTTGGTATTCATTAAACGATTAATAGGAGAGTTTGTTTTAAATTAATTTATGTATTATTATATATTATTTTTATATGACTATTTGCCCAAATTTCTAATTCATTGAAACTTTATGCTTTAAGGAACCTAAAAAGTAATTTTATTATATTTTTAAAACAATAAGTAATATTTTTTTTATTAATCTTTCTAACCTAAGCAACTTAAAAAAATAAAAATTAATAAAAATATTTAGTTTTAAAAAAAATACAATAAAATTACCATTTTTGGAATTTCTAAAGTATCATATTTCAATAAATTGATAATTTTGACAAACAATATCATATTTCAATAAATTGGTTATTTTGACAAACAATCACTTTATATAAAAATAATGTACTAAAATTAATGTAAAATGAATTAAAGTCTCATAGTGATCAAGACATATATTGATTTTCTTCTTACATTATTTGGTTGCAATAAAGCACATTGATCCTGATCCTTGAGAAGTGAAGGGACTGTGATAACTGTCCTTTCTCTTGGGATTAGATGCCCATTTTAGTCCTTTAGTTTATGGTTTTTGTATTGATTTGATTATTGAAGTTCCAAACATTGCTATGCATGAACGTAATGCAAGACACCTATCCTTTAGTTTAGGGCTAAGCCTAATATAGGGCTGTAACATATTTATTTTTTTATGTGGACTCCTAAAATTTTCAAGACTACAGTTACATCCATTTAGAAAAATTAGGTATTTGTTGTTTTTTCCTCCCATTTAGCTCCTCTCACTTTTCTCTTTTGTAGGGATCACATGATATTAGGAAACTTATAGTGGAGTATTATTGTTTTAGTTGTACACATTGGTTTGTGTTCTACGGGAAATAAAAGAAAAGGTCAAGGAAAAAGAAAATGAGTACTCATCATTTAGGCTAATGCTAAGATTGGTCTTTATCACATTATTTCCATTCCGTTTAGAACATCACATATTTAAAAATTCCATTGTGTGGTGGTGCATTGTGACAACTCTCCTAGTCAATGACTAGCTTTGACCTAGTAAGTATATTTTATTTAATTGTTTTTACTTAAGCACCTTAAGTTAGGATTTTATTAAACAAGAAAAACAGGCTAAGTTTAAATAAAGATGAGTTCCTAAGTGTGATTTGACACGGAAGAGTCAAAAGGGTAAAATGGTAATTTTGACCCAAGTGAGTGGCATGACTGTGATTTTGATGAAATTAGGGTTATATAACTTAAGTATCCAATAGGCTAAGTGTAAGAGGCTTTTGAACATTTTTTTGGACCAATCAGAGATGGTTTTGGGTGTAGGTTTAGTGAACAAAGTGAAACAAAGGAAAACATGAGGCCTAAGAGGCAAGAAATCAAGAATTATGCTTTAGTGGAGTGGTTAGGATATTTTGGGCAAGTTTGACTTCTTTCACCCATTTGTTCCTTTCATAGCTCCCTCTCCCCACCAGATTTCCTACTTCAAACCTCCCAAATTACTCAAGTTTCCATCAAATTTGAAGGCCCCAAGGTGATTTATAAGAAGCCCTAAGCTTATTTTTGGTGTTTTTGCTTCAATCTAGCTCTTTGTTGCTTGTTTTGAGCTTCAAACCTAAGATAAGCTTCTTGGGTTTGTTTAAGCTAGTTCTAAGTTGTTTGAGTAGCTAGAGCTGGTCTTGATTTAAGGTTCTTTGTGCCATATCATGTTGGTTTTAGGCCTGGAACGCAAGAGAGCTAAGTTGAGCTCAAGTGTGTTTGTGTTTTATTCTTGCTTTGTGGCTGAATTTGAAGTAAGGGTTCAAGTTAATTTAGCTCAAATAATGCATATAAATGTAGTATTACGTGTGGGAATGAAGTAGAAACAAAACCTATGTGAATTGGCTTTGTGGATCGAGAAGATGGGCAAGTTTTGTGCAAGTTCGCGTATAGTCGCGCAATGCCAGAAAAGCATTGGCAACGTGTCACTGTTGATTTTCCAGGAAGCCCGAGCATTGACGCCGTTGGCGACGCATTGCCAAAGGCATCGCCAAGGAATAAGTCTCTCAAGCTCGAAGCATCCTAAGAATGTCTTAATCTCTCGGTTATCATTCCTAAGCTATTCTAAGACATTATGTAGCCTTGGTTGGGTCTAAGACTTATTCCTAAGTTGAGAATTATGCATTATTTAAGTAGTAGCTAAGTGGTTTGATTAAGGTAGAGCTAAGTAGAGTGGCAAGGGGTATAAGTGCTCAAGTTATGAATGGGGCACTAGAAGGATTAAGTAGGGTTTTAAAGTCTTCATTGGCCCTAGGTTTAGATCTTAGACCATTGGGAAAATGAGGAAGAAACCTAAGGAAATCTCAACCAAACCATGTGGTTTGGTAAGTAAACCACTAAGGAGCTCTAAGTTAAGCTCTAAGAGCTTGGTAAGTCAGACCACATAAGATGGCTACCTTGCATAATAAGTTAAGGGTAAGATGGGTAAGTTTTGAAAGGAGGTGATGACCTACATTACGATCGTAAGTGGGACTTAAAAGAGGTAAAGGATTCGGGATACGAGGGCCAGTGTCTTAAGTACTCCGCCATTTGAGCTCATGGCAAGTTTAAGACACCTAAAGTGTAAGAAGTCCCAAGGATTGTGTGTATTGCATATCATACATTCATACATTGCGTTTCTTTTATATTGTTGTCTTGTGTTAATTGTTGGTTGCTTGCTTGGTTGTTGGTGGGCCATTTTGCATGCTTGCTTATTATCTTCTTTGTTGGTACCACAAGGGACCTTTACTAAGTACATTCATATACTTACTCCCTTAAGTTTGTCATACAGGTTCTAACACTGGGCCTAACAACTAGTGGATAGTTGTGGGCTAAGTTTCCTCTTTTTGTAAGTACTTATTCTTTGGAATCCTTGAGGTTCTAAGTTTACTTGTGATTTAAGCTTTGCACTAACTAAGGTCGTGCCTTTACAGTATAAAGGCTGAGTGGTGCATAAGGATAAGGAAGAGGGCTTACGCTTGGAGCTTGATAACTCAAAAGTGGGGCTCAAGTAAAGGATCTTAGTTAAGGATTTTGTTTTGAATATATATAGTACCTTATGTACTAAGATGTTGTTTTTATTAGGATAGATTGTGGTGCAAAACCATTGAGTTACTTTTGGGTGCATGCCAATGATGTTAAGTGTGCACAAACTATTACTTGAAGTTGAAGTAACTAGTATTTCATTGTCTTGACATGGTTTAAGTACTTTTTAAATGCAATGCTCGAGCGATGTTTTTGAAATAGCTTACTTAATTGTTTGCATCGCTAGGAGAAACGCATGCATATCTTTTTGCATGGTAAGCTGAGAAACTAGTTGCACATAAATTGTTTTAATTTCCCCACAAGTAATGGTTAGCCAATAGTAACTACGTGAAATCATAGTCCCTAAAAACCTACAAGTTAAGTAATTCGGGGCATAGGGACCCCGTTCCATGACATGTATGGTTGGATGCGATGTGGAAGCTTCATAAAAGCCCAAAGCCATGATTATTTTGCAACATCATGATTGTGCAAGCAAGTGGCATAGGCCATTACCAAGTGGTTGCTTGCATAACTAGTTGCTGTGGCATGCTTGTAAGTTTTTTTATTCTTATAGTCCGGCTACTTGGATATAGAGGGTGATCTATGTGTTGCATTACATGGCACTGATTGGGAGTGTTATGATGCCAATTCTACAAGCCATACAAACTAGAGGATGGGGCAACTTCTATGTAAGCCTTTCCTTTTAGGTGTCAAGCATTTACTATTACTTATATAGACCCTTACATCAGTGGCGCTTCTTCTAGAATGAGAATACCACTCTACTCGTCTATTTAATTTCCCCTTACTCTATTATTTTTTTTATAAAGCAATTTTCTTGTGTTTTGCTGGTTTTTTTAATCATTTCTTCATTTTGAATTTTTTCTTTTTTTTTTCATTTGAAACACTTTGATAATGTGGAGCCACACATTAATTCTTTTCATAATCATTTACTAGTTTTTAAGATAAATAAAGTAATAAACTGAGAATTTTTATCACCATATATATAATAATCTATAGTTAATATTAATGGGGTAGTTACACTTTTTCTTGAGTTCTCATACTAATTAAATTTACACCCTTAAGTTTGAAAGAATATTCATTCACGCTTTTCAATCACAATTCCTTTCTAATCACCATAATAAAATGTACGATTTTCCCCTATTTTCCATTCTAATCGATTTGTCTAATGAATTTTATGATTTCTTCAGTTTTGAGCTACCAGTTATACCAAGTAAGTTGTGGAGATTAGCACCAAGCTTCTCTAGATCAACCTGGAACTACCAGAGGCTTGTGATTAATCAGAATCTCATTCAGCTTGACTTAGATCCTGCCTTCTTCATGTCCATTTTGGACAAAGAACTTCATGTGGTGAGTTTCTCTTTGATACAAGCTTTTTTTGCTATGATTATTATTGTTAGCTTATTAGCCTAGTTGGAGGAGGAAATCTTGGATTTTGACTTCAAAATAGTTGAACCTAGAAGTTAATTAATTACTTGATTCTTTATTTCTTGAATAAAATTTTTTAGGTAGAGAGTGCATTAAAGTGAAATTTCAAATCTTATTGTGTATGGCATCACCGAAAATAGGTTCTAAGAGAAGGTCACTCTTCAAGAGCTTTCACCAACCCACTAATTGATCGAACAAAGCACGTAAACCATTTGCAAAATGTCTTCCGTGTAGCATTACCCTAAATAATAAATACGAACAATATGTAGACTTTGGAATATTAAAATGTATACATAATAAGAATCCCTATGGCAAAATATATTTATTACTATCATTAATCACGTCATTGTTGCCCCCAAGACAAACATTATTACCCTCAGCATAGCATGGGTAATGTGTCCAATTATACACATTTTGCTTCAGGCTTGTGCTCGTGGAGGATGTGTTACCCACTCTGGGGTAATCCAGTTATGGTGCCAAAATTGTGCATTTAAAACTTTCAGGATTGGTATGTTCTGTAGGCCATCAGAATAATACCCTTAGTGTGCATATTCATGTGGCCATCTTGGGCACTGTATAAATGCATGCATATTGGTCCAACCATTACACACATATTCACATTTTATGCACACCATGGCAGCAAAGAAGGAAAACACTAGTACAAGTCTTAATCTTGGCTACCACACATTAGGCAATCTTATTAAGTGTAAATGACCAGCCACTGCACCTGAAACTTCTTCCAAAAAATTGTATTAATCTAGCCATGTAACCCCCTGTTTTCTTTGCTTCATTATCAAATATAGTCTTTAAGCAAACCAAGGAATTTGGTTTTACATCAATAGTCCACCGATGGACTAAGTTATGGATTTTTGAAGTTGGTTACAAAATTTTGACCAAATGAACAGTAACTTGGCCAATTTTGCAATATCATATCTTTGGGTATAGAGCTCCAAATTCTAAAATTCCAAATCCCAGTTTAACCTCTAGATGTGCTCTACGTGTGATAAAAATTTCATACCAAGATTCATTCTACATAGGGAGATATAGAACTTTGAGTGCAGAGTAAAAAATTTAGCCACTTTTGGACCGTTTTGCCCATACAAATTTTCCAAACCATGCAAACACTTCATTTACAAGAGATAAGCCCTCCAAGGCTATCCCATATATGTCCAATACACGTAGGAAATACATGCTTTTGCATTTAGCAACTTTATATGGTCAAAACATAATTTACATGTAAGCAGCCTATCATTCACACTTAGGCAACTTTGCACCGCATCACATACATGGCCAAAACATTACTCAAATTTTCAGATACTTGTCTCATTTTACATACACTATATGTACATGCATACATGCACTACATAATGGTCTTAACCCAGCTAAATATGTACCCTAAGTTACAGGAGTGCCTAAGACACAACGGATTCTAGAAACAGGATGCTAGACAGCTGCTGCATAACACAATAAGCACCATCACTAAAAATACCAAATGTGTTCCTAAAATCACCAAACTTTCCAGATCACAACTAGACATATAGAAGTTTAAGTACCTAAAATTTCAGATCAAAAATAAAACCACAAAAGTTAGTTTGAATGTGATTTTTCTACTGGACCTGAAATGGGCAGATTTGAGGGGAGTAAATTTCATTGTGAAACCTAGTAAGGGTAACACTTATACTCTTAAGGAAATGTAACCCTTATTAAAACCTGCATCTAAAGACACTAAAATAGAAACCCACAGTGCAAATGTACCATATATAGTAACCAAATGCAGTAGCCATTCATAACCAAGAAACACATGAAATGCGACAGCAACATAAACCATAGGTTAGTCCATAAAACATACAATAAACTTAAGTAAATCACTATGACAGCCCTCCTCAAGCTTAAGCTTGGTCTTAGGAGAATTTTAACACTAGTTAGTACTAACTGTGGGCTTTAGAAACCCTTCAATTCGCTGCCATCACTGTGCACTTCACATTAGGTCACAAAACCTTCAATAAGTGCACCCCCCTCAGTAAGTTTGGTTCATCAAGCTCATGGCTATCTTCCAAACTTAGCCCTGGCTCCATAAATGCTTGAAAATACAGTAAACAATCCATAAGAGCAAGAGACCCCTTACCAAGATGGGTAGGCTAAAATTTAAGCTTGATCCTTGAAGCACCCAAGCAATAGTTCTAGTTTGGTTCCAATTGCTTCATTTTGCCTTCAATTTCAAGTAGCTTTAAGTTTGAAGGTATGGTAGCTATGGAGGAAGTGTGGAGGAGAGGGCTGGCTTTCTTTTTGCTGGTGGAGGCCGAAATTGTGGAGAGATAAGGACCAAGATGGACTTTAAATGGTCTTAAAGTGCACAAACACACTTAACTAGTCTTAACCATTCTTTATGTCCTTTTCCTTGCTACAAGATCATGATTTATTAACCTTAATTTCTTGGCCCACATTTGACTTCCTTATCCCATGCCTTAGTTGCCCTCCCTAATGTGGGATAACCCCACAATTTCACCATTTGATTAAGTCAAAGACATACAGATCTTAAGGCTTACTTTAGAACACTTAGGTCATTTATGTCTTTTTGGGTTTTCTTTGTCCTTAGTTGTCTTCCATAAACAATTTGGTCCTCTAATAGCACTTTCACACCATTCATATCCTTCTCATAACTCTCCAAATATCTTTTGTTAAAATTTTACAATTGAGTATCCGAATTTTCAAAATCTTACAAAAAAGTCCATAGGTTCTTGACAAATAAGCAATCCTTAAGGCTTTTATTGGGGGCCAAGTTACCAACTTGGAACACTTTTAAGGAGGTATTGATCATGCCTTTTACCCTCCATACTTCAATCATTATGATAAGAATTACACTATATAATGGTTTTTCACCATTATGTCACACTTTGTAATTCTCCCATTTTTGTGAGGTGGTAACAGGATGTGCCAGTGCAAACATTGCCCCTTGACAATTCTTCAATTGGACAATTTAGTATATGAGATTGAGGACCTTCAACACAACTTCAACTTTTACATAAAATTCATTTTAATTTAAGTCAATTTAATTTAAAACGATTTATTTTTATTTGTATATCTTTTTTGTCTAGAACCAACTTCATTTGTTGAAAGCTAATATTACATAGGTACAATAATCATTCAAAATAGAACTTTTATAATATCATTTATTTTTATAAATTTCTATTTTCAATTCCTAAAAAAATAAAAATTTAATAATGTCATAAATATTTTACAATAAATGGATTATTACCACCTAAATAACAGTGGCTATCAAATGACATTGAATCTAAGCAAAAAACATATAAAAATAAAATAATTCATTTTAAATTAAATTGACTTAATTTAAAATGAATAGATGCTTAGACAAAACAATTAGGTTAGTAGAATTTCCTTAATTATATTAAAAAAAATCCCTTAATTATAGGGATTTGTTTGTAAGTGTGTTTGTTCGGTTGAATTGGTTTGGAACCGATTTAAATAGAATAAACTAATTTATTTTCTATTTTTATAAATTTGATCCAAACCATTTGAGTTTTATATTAAAATTGATTTGAACCATTTGAATTATAATTTTATTTTTTGGTTTTTATTTGAACCATCCAAATTATAATTCAATTTATCTAATTTTTATGATTCAGTTTTTTTTCTCATTAAAACTAAACACATAATAATTGAAAAAAAATATAGCTTGAAAAAAATGAAGAAAATTGATAATATTCCATTTTATACCTAAATCTAAGAGTTGTTTCATAATATATAGTCCAAAATTAAACAAAATGAAATTATATATGTAGGATTGATGAGTATAATTACAAAATATATATTATTTTTTGGTTTATTCATTTTATTCAGTTTTAAGCTAAGGAACCAATAACCGATCTTACTACCAAATAAGAAACTCAGTTTTGATCTAATTTGAATCAAATAACCAAACCATTTTATCAAATTCAAATAATTCATTTGAATTATTTGATTTTATGCAAATAATGTACACCCTATTTATTTGCAACAATAATAACAAATTTGAGGGGCAAAGTAGATGATTGGCTGTTAGTTGGGTAAAGGCCGCTTTTGGAGTTGGGCCGAGGAGGAGCGCGTTTAGTTGGGCTGCAGGCTTCTTTATGGGCCGTTACAAAATTCCCCGTCGTTCCGTAACCCTTCTAAAAAAAAAAAAAAGGAGAAAAAAAAAAGAAGAGAGAGAGAGAGAGAGAGAGACCCCAACTATCTGGGCCTGCGCGTCCTCCGACCCTCTATGAGCCAATCCGATGCCTCCGATCCCCGTGAGTACGAGATGTGGTACTAAGGCACAAGCTTTCTAGCTTCTCGCGTCGGGATCGATCGCGATTAGGTTTTGCCTCTTTCGTCCCTCTTCGGGAAATTCAGTTTTATTCGAGTAGATTGGAATCGACATTTTGGGTTTTCGGAATTCTGTTGGTCGGCTTGCGTGTTCTGGATTACCTATTTCACGGGAGTTGCTTAGCTTTTAGGTTTCTTATTAAATTTTGATTAAGTTTTCCTTTTTGTTATAGATTCGGCAATTTTTTCGTTTTGGTTTGTTAAACTCGAGCTTGTTTCGGATATGGTTTCTTCTGTATCGCCGCCTCCTCTTCAGTCCGATAATTCCTGCTATTCCAGGAAGCGGCTCAAAGTTTCGGATCATCAACATTCGGTTAGCCATGCATGCTCTGTTCCTGACAGGTACTGTTCTCTCAGTGGGGATGCATTCTTTAATCTTTGCATGCCGGTTCTCTACGGTCTGGCTGTACTTCGGTAGGAGGTGTTGTGATAGGTCTACCTGCAGTTTTGACAGGCAACCTGCTTTGGATTACGCTGTGGAGATGAGGTCCCAGTTCAATGGAAATGCCGTTGATATTCCCCCATCATCTAATGCTGGTGGAGCATCTTACCAGCAGAACTGGT
Source organism: Aquilaria sinensis (assembly GCA_005392925.1). Lineage (NCBI taxonomy): Eukaryota > Viridiplantae > Streptophyta > Magnoliopsida > Malvales > Thymelaeaceae > Aquilaria > Aquilaria sinensis. The sequence continues at coordinate 86,371 of SMDT01000076.1, forward strand.
GGAAGTCTGCCCCATCTCCTTTTGTTAGTGGATGGATGTATGTTAATGAGCATGGGAATATGTGTGGTCCTTACTTACAACAGCAGTTGTATGAGGGTCTATCAACTGGTTTCTTGCCGGAGGATCTCCCTGTGTACCCAGTGCTCAATGGCGGTTTGATAAGTCCTGTACCATTGAAATACTTCAAGCAGTTTCCTGATCACGTAGCCACTGGATTTGCATATCTTTCCTCGACCACACGCCTAAATTGTGTTGATGCTTCCAATTCCAACCTGGCAGTGCCAGTACATGGACACCCGCCGGTTGCTGCTGTATCACACTCAAACTTGCAGTGTTTCGCAATAGTCAATCATAACAGTAGCTCCAGCCAGTTAGTGTCAAACTTTGGAGTATCTCAGTGTGCTTCACCTTTTCCATTGCAGGTAAATGAATGCATATTTGTTTCATAGGAATCCTTTGACTGCTGTTATGTGACACGACCAAAAATTAACATTTATTTTCACTTTTGCTTGTAGTCAAGTGAAATCGCATCTTGGTTTTTTGAGGATGACAGGGGTACGAGGCATGGGCCTCATTCACTTTTTGAACTGTATTCTTGGCATCAGAATGGATATTTGAGGGATTCTGTTATGGTAAGTGGTGGACTGAAATTAGCAATAGACATGTTTGCCTGACAGCTTGTCTGCAGAAAAAGTGGATTAAGAAAATGGAGTGGATGGCCAGAAGCTTTTGTGGTGTCTATACCAACTTGTACCAACCTAATGATACTGGCAGGAGCTTATGTATCTGTTCCTCTTATACAATCATCCTTCTAAGGATATTTTGTCTTCACTAACATTTCACGGATTTCAGTTATTAAATATAGACTTGCATTTGCATATTTTTGACATATATTGCTAGTAGTTTGTTGTTGGTTAGTATGGTATTTATACCTTTCTTCAAGCTTAAAAAAGAAACAGAAAAAGCAAAATAAAGAGAAAGAAAGGAAAAGCAAAAAAGTCAACAAGAACTGAACATGAACTACCTTGCTCCTAAAGCTGTGAACAGAATGTGGCACCTGTTTAACTTGCAAATTTACCTTACAGAGGTCTCCACTCTACTGCCCCTTAAATTTTCATTATCATAATCATACCACATCTTACACAATCTAAGTTGGGGCAAGGGCATGGTGTTGAGAATGTTAATTAACTGTTAAAAAATCGTATTCATAATATAAATTATTTCAGAAGTGAAGTAGCTATGTCTTTTGCCAGATACCTTTCTTAACACAATCCTCTTTCAACGGAAAAATAGCTTGAAATCCCAAAACCATTGATACCATATCTTGTCTCCTGTTTCATGTAAAATTGTATAAATTGTTTGTATTCCAATTATAATGCACAGTCGTCATTATTTTTTTCCTTCTTTCTCTCACAGATATATCATGCAGAAGACAAGTACGGACCCTCCACATTGTGCAATATTTTAAATGCTTGGAGAAGTGCTTGTGTCACCTCTTCTTCTGCTGATAACAATGAAACAGCCCAGTCAATGACTCTTGCATCTGACATTGCTGGAGACATTTCATCTCAGCTGCACTCCGGGATACTGAAAGCTGCTCGAAGGGTTATGCTAGATGAAATTATGACAAATGTTATTGCAGATTTCATGGCTAACAAAAAATCTAAGAGAAACCTGAAGCCAGACTTGGTAACGTGTGGAGTTCTTTACTTAAACTATGAAGCAAGGCTAACTGATATTAGTAATAATCTGAATTTCTTTAATGTTGTTTTGTTTGCAGGTTGAGAGTGATGGGAACGTGAACAATCCTGTTGGTCTAAAGGATGGAATAGAAACCTGCCATCCTGTTATTGGAAAGCTACCTACTGATGATACACTTGCACAATCTCCTCTGTGCATGAAATCAGTTGGAAGCCTAGAAAATTTTAGGCATTCAAATGCAACTGTCTGTAAGGCACTCTTTGATTATTGCATGCATGTCATGTGGAATGCTGTCTTTTATGATAGTGTGGTGGACTTTACTAATGCTTGGAGAAGGGAAAAACTTTGGTTCAGCCAGCACCAAACTCTTATGTCTTCTAGTGATTCTGCGGATCACTTGAATCGTGGAACTGTTGGCAATGAACCTTTATCCCCATTTCCTCTTGACTGTCCACCGGGTTTTGAACCAGTAACAACCACCACATATGATTGTAAAGAGGAAGCAAATACATTTTCACCGTCTGTAGGGGAAACTTTTTGTGATCATGTTCATGATCACAGGGAAAGCATTCTAGAGAGTGTTGAAAATGAGCTGCATATATCTGCCAAAAAATCATTGACAGATTATGTTGAAATTGTTCTCAAAGAAGAAGCAAGTAAATTAGTAAACATGAGATATGGTGAGACTCTTGCAGAAAATAAAGCAAGAAGTTTAAACAATTCTTCTCAGCAGTCACAAGCTGATAAGCTGGAGGATTTAGAAAAGGTACTCATATTTAAATTGATAATCTGTTGGAATAATTCTAGTTATTCAAAGTGCATATCTTCCCATTTATTGAGCACATGATTTGTTCCTGCAGGAAAAGATTGAGCCTTTTGTTGAGAATTCCCTTCTGTCTGACTCTGCTGTTGCAAATAGAATGTCTGGTGTGAATTGTCTTTCTGCTGATTCAGAGAGCTTGTTGGATGCTGAGATCCCCTGTTCCAAATTGGTAAATGAAAATTTGACACCATTTAGACCAGAAACATTATTGGAACGTGTCTTCAAGAAACTGTTTAGACATTTAGAAGCTGACATTGAGGATCAAGAAAATGATGACACTGTACCACCAGGAGTGGAAGACAATGTGGAAATTCCGCTACCATTAACTAGTAGGCAGTTTCAGCCTTCTATATCAGGTCAGCATGTTCCTAAGGTTGGGGAATATATCACAGTTGCATTATGCCGGCAGAAGCTGCATGATGATGTTCTGAGAAAGTGGAAATCATCTTTTGTTAATGCTTATCTGCGTGAATTTCTTATATCATGGCGTAATTCCAGAAAAAGTGAAAGTCTCAGTAAAAAGAAAGCAGCTGCATTATGCCGGCAGAAGCTGCATGATGATGTTTTAAGGGAGTCAAAATCATCTGTTCTTAACATTGATCTCCGTAAATTTCTTACATCATGGCATAGTTTGAGAAAACAACGTCAGAATCACAGTAAAGAGGTACTGGTCTTGTCAGTTCAATGTACTGTTCATGTCATGGTCATTGTTTCCTTCATGTGAACTGGTCATTTTGCTTGTTTTCTTTTCAAGTTACGTTTCAGTTATTCTGACCACTCTAAACAGCCTCAGGAAGGAGCTTCTGGTGTGTACACAGATACTTCCTGGAATCATTCTGCTCGAGAAATACTTGCGCAAGCAACAATGAAATCTCAAAATCTAGGAACTTCAGAAAAATTTATGGTGACAGGAAAGCAAAGACGTTCTGAGAAACTTTTGATGAGGAAGAAGGTAGGATCTTCCTTGCAGCACTCTGCTCCTGAAAGTGAGATTTATAATCAAGATATCAAATTGCCGAAGAAATGGAAGGTTTCTGAAGGTCTTATTGAAAAAATAGACACACCATTTTATAGTGGGCCTGATAAAAGGACCGGGACAAGCAGGAGTCAAAAGTTGATCACTAGTTCTATGAAAGCTATTGTCAAACGTAATTCTTTGGATGGTCTCTCATCAACATCAAGTGCTAGTGGTCCAAAAGCAAAGAAAATTGCAACTACAGCTAAAAGTATGAAATTTTACTTTAATAAGGTTTATATTGTATTGTAGATGCTATTGAACTTATCAGGGGGATCAATATTGTCCAGGAAATGAGTCCAGGGAAGGTGCTTCCAAATCCTGCAGAGAGAGGGAGTCAATCTTAGAGTGTGACAAAGATGACAAGTTGGCCATTCGTGGTGCACAGGATGGAGGAAGTGTGGAAGAGCTTGCTGAGAAGTCCGTGAATAAGGCATCAACAGGTATACATTGGTTTATTTTATTTATTTATTTATTTTTTGCATTTATAGTTGTTTCACCCTCTCCCTCCCTCCCTCCCTCTCTCATCTATTTGAGCCTCTAAGCAATTTTAAGATTCTCTGTTCTTTACAGCCACCAAGGCTTCAAGGGCAAAAAGGAAGCGACTGAATGAGGCCGAGCAGCAATTGAATCCACCAAAATCTTTAAAATTCACCAAAGGAGCTGCCAAACAGAATGATGCACAGAAGATCCGTCTGGTTCAGTCAAAGAAATCAAGTTCTTGTCCCAAGTCTTATGGGTGTGCAAGATCTTCAGTTAATGGCTGGGAATGGCGTAAATGGTCTACATTTGCAACTCCAGCTGAGAGAGCTCGCATTAGGGGAATTCAGTATGTTCAGAAAAAGTTTGTAGGTTCGGAGGTCGTTAGTACCATGCAGGGGATGAATAACAAATACCTTTCTGCAAGAACCAACAGGGTGAAGCTTCGCAATCTTCTTGCTGCTGCAGAGGGTGCCGATCTCCTGAAAACTACTCAGTTAAAGGTGGTTAAATATCCAATTAGGACCTTTGAATATCCTTGTTTTGGATATCTTATTATTTGTAGGTCAACTTATTTCATTTTTCATGCCAGGCAAGGAAAAAGCGTGTCCGTTTTCAGCGTAGCAATATACATGACTGGGGCCTTGTTGCACAGGAGGCAATTGAGGCTGAAGACTTTGTCATTGAGTATGTTGGGGAATTGATACGTCCACAGGTAAATTTGATGCAAATATAAGGTTCAGATTTGCTTTCCATTCTGCAGAAGATATTGCTGTTTCCTTTGCTTTTTACGCTTGACTGCTAAGTAGGATTATGAATTGTCCAGATCTCTGATATACGTGAGCGCCACTACGAGAAGATGGGAATTGGAAGCAGTTATCTTTTTAAACTGGATGATGGATATGTGGTTAGTTAGCTGTCTTCATGCCTAAGTATTGGTTTTGCCCTATGGATTCATGCTTGTAGGCTGCTTATGATCCATATATGTTGCATTGAGATTTAGGTTGATGCGACAAAGCGTGGTGGGATTGCAAGATTTATCAATCATTCTTGTGAGGTATCTTTGAGAATATATTACGTTTCTACCGTATGTTGCATTTAGAAGAATAGTTCATGAGTTCAATTTTCTTTTCTTTTGTAGCCAAATTGCTACACAAAAATTATCAGCGTTGAGGGTCAAAAGAGAATTTTCATATATGCAAAAAGGCACATTGCTGCTGGTGAAGAACTTACTTACAACTATAAGTTCCCTTTGGAGGAAAAAAAGATACCTTGCAACTGTGGGTCAAAGAAGTAAGATGAAATAAGACTGCCTTAGTTTGATTCGTAGACGAAATAAGACTGCTTTTAGTTTAATTTCCTTGAGGTGGTTTAGTTGCTCTATGCTAATTTTCTTGCATGACAGTGATGAATTGGAATTGGAATTGGATTGGAAAGAACAAAATGAAAGAAAACCAGTCTCTTAATGATGCTTTCCTTCATCTTTGTCCAACTAATCTTTCTTTCTGCACTTTACTCTGTCCAGGTGTCGCGGATCACTAAACTAGGTTGTGTACTTCCTGGTATGTACCCTGAGAAATTTCCGTTGTACCTTACATGGTTTCTAAGTCTGAGAGAAATACTTGCTTGCTTAGGGAAAAAAAGTACTATAACCGTTAGTGTTCATAAGTGCTGCTTCATCTGTTTAATGTCATTTTATAAGCTACTATGACTTGTTCTTTCTGTTCCTATCACTGGTTGCAGTAAATTTGATCCCTGGTTGTTGGGGTTAATGATTGTGTGCTACTGTCTTATGCAATGTTTTTATTTCCTCTGGACCTTTGTTAGCAGGTATCAAAGACTTTGGAGGAGTCTAGTATGGACGTATAACTAGCACTTAGTTTTTTATTTGATTAATGGATGTACCACATGCTTGTAGCCTGAGTCGCTGATTTTAATATCATTTGAAAATGCAGTATATATGTGGTCTATGGCGTGGAACATATTTCTGATTAGGTCCATGCACTGATGATCATTTGTTCTGGCCTTGTTAGATTTCTTTATTTTGGGGATTTTTGTTAAAGTTGTAATTGGATGATTAGTGTTTTACTGTACTGTAGCAGGGCTTCTCTGAGAAAAAATAAAAAATGAAAAGTTAAATTAGATGAAAAACTGTGTCAGGCTTGGAAAAACTTGAATGCATTATCATATGTTGAGTAAAAGCAAGAGTTAAAGTGTGATTAAGTGAATGGAGTTTAGGGATTAATTCATGCGGGTCATATTGGTTTAGTGGCTTTTGGTGCATTTAGGCCCTTTTTGCTCCTAGTTACCCATGTTCCATCCTTCATTTCTCAGAAAAAACTTGAATGCATTATCATATATTGTGTCAGTGACATTCTTTTTCCTAGTGTTGAAGTTGGATGAGCCTACTTGGGGGAGAGCAGGGACAGCCATCTCAAGATTAAGATGCCTCTTTGGTCCTGCTGATGTGAAGATGAGATTTGCTCAGAGTGAAGATGAGATTTGGTCAAAATACAAAGTACCTTGTGTCGATGTTTGTGAGTTTCTTGTGCCCTTGAGCTTTTTTTTTTTTGGGTTGTTTCCCTGTGACCCCTACTGAAAAGTGAGAAATATGATGGAACAGAGAGTAGGTTGGAGTTCAACATTCAAGTGACCCTACCCTCTTCAAATGCATGATCAAATCCAAACAGGCAGTTTATATGGATCAATCCAAATAGCAAATTCATGAATGATATTATATTCAGCTAACAGGCAGCATGGTGCTCAGTCGGAAAAAAACCCCAAACTGACGAATAAAAAATTCAATTAATGAAGCCTATGTTACTTTTGCCTATTATTATCAAAATGTCATGTCCCAAGATTAATGGCACCGACTGCATTTCTCTTATGGCCTTCCAATTTTGCCCTTAAATTCTTAAGCTACAACTTATATAGCATATATGCTTATGTGCTAAAAAGGTATTATCAAGTTTATGAAGTGGCAAAACATCCTTAGATTTTACCAAATTTATGGAAGTTCCTTTTTAGGATGTTGGGAGTACTAAGCTAGTCATTTCGATTCCAAAGCTGATACTTTAATCTTTTTTATTCTTGCTCAGAGGTGACATCAATTATAAATTTCAAATACAAAAGAATACATGCAAATATTTGGAATTTACCGAATGCTATGAATGATAAGTTCCATTTTTATGGTACATGATATTGTTCCTGGGTCATCCAAGAGAAGCTAAACAGCAGAGAGAAAAGAGAGAGATCAACTGAAAAGGAATAGGATCCAAATTATAGCAAAGCTGACCTGCATTTTCTTTCAAAGGTAAAAGCAACACAGAAAATGAGAAAAAAAAAGGCGGAAAAAGAAAGAAAACAAAATCAGTTTTTTGATTGTTAGATAATTGAATTGTAAGGTTTCACTGTTCTAGGTCAATTGGTTTGAAAGTTCAACCATTGATTGAGTATATTTAGCTGTGTAATTTTTTCCTGTATAGTAATAAAAGTAGTAAATCATGGCGTCTATCCTCATAGGGTTCAGAACTATGTGCGAAATGGGGAAATCTTACAGGGAGACTATAGCGCCTCTACAAGTTATGACTTTTCTAAGTCAGCTTTTAGAGATACTGGGCAGACCATTGTGATTGTGAAATAACAGATAGTTAATTTTACCAGAGATGTTTATGATTCTTTGATGGCTTGTGTTTGTGTGTGTGTGTGGTTGCACATGTTAAATCAAATAATCCGAACCATCCCCACCCTGTCCCCAAACCCTTAAAATCTCAAAGGTTAAGAAAGAGTCTCTTTCTATGCAGTTTCTTTGTTCCAATATGAAGACAATAAGCTCCTGGAAAGCAGTTATCACATAATCGTTATAATATTTTTTTACCAGGCATGTTCAGATTGGATTGTGTAACCTGGGTCTTTCTCCTCGAGCATTTCATCAACCAGAAGATTGTTATGTACAATTGCTGCAGATGAGTTCTTCCTCTTAGATACTGTAACCAGCTCATATTATTTTCTTTGACTCGTTGGAGTACATAAATTTTGTACAAACATGCATCATCAATTCATTCAAATATTTTATACGTGATGATATTGTTCCAAATCATTTTCTGATATCTATTTTATTTGAAAAAATTTGATGATTGAAGTTGTTGGTTGGTGTATGTGCTGATGAATCTGTATTCTTTTTCCAATAAAGGAAATGAGGACTCCAAGTTTTTGGATTTGTGATGTCATTGACTGAAAAACAGGCTCTTTGGCAAAAGCGTTGGCGATTACTGTTGGAGGTTGGAAAAATCTATTCAAGAATAGCCTTTAGCTTCAGAGATTTGGAGGTGTTATTTCTAATTTGTACAGACTTTAACAATGATCACCAACGTTGTTGCCAATGGAGCCAAATACAAACAAAAGGAAAAAAAGAGAGAGAGAGAGAGAGAGAGAGAACCATATTGGTTACCATTGATGCTAGTGGCTAGTTAGACTTCTTATCTACATTGCCCTAGTAGTAACTTTCTTTTGTGACATCAATTCTGGATTTTAAATAGTGACTTACTCTGGATTCTTTACAGCACCAATTTAACTGCTAGCTGTAAATAAAGATAAAATTGATGGAAGTAAAATATTTTCCTTGGCAGTGGAGAAAAATGACGTGCGACAAACGAGATATTTGATGAAATATGAAAGTTTAAGCACCTTAATGCTTAGACTGGTCGCAGGTAGAGCTCGTGAAGTTTGTGGGTTTTTATGCAACAGGTTAATTGCTTTGCTTGTGGTGGGGAACACCAGAAACCACTCTCCCATGATGTTGATGCCAATTTATTGTTTCTTTCATCATGTGTACGTAATTTCCTTTGTCACAAATTTATATTTTGTTCTTCGGTTGCAGCCTCGGAATATTGACCAATCTCGAATAATTCGTTGGGCAGACAGAATTCCAATGTGGTACGTACCTTTTTCATCTCCCTGTTCCCTCATCAAATGACACCAAAACTAATACTCCCCTGTTTCATATTAGTTGGCCATTTTATCTTTTTTGACTAAAGTTTGACTTGAATATATTCATATTAATATATATTAAAAAAAATTTTAAAAATGATATTTAGAAACTATAATATTTAAAGTTTCTATTTTTATATAAAAATTTCTTATTTTTATTATAAATTTTAAAATAAATAAAATTATAAATTAATTACTGTGAATAGTAAAAATGTCAGCTTTTGTGAAATAGAGGGGGTAACGTTTTTCTTTTTTTTTTTTTTAATAATACTCCTTTCGTCCTATAATATGTGTTCCTTTTTCAATTTTTTGTCCCATATGTGCCACTTTTTGATATTTATACGTTCTCTTTCAGATGTATCTTTTCTATTATGTAAATCCCAATAATGCTTACTAGTGCAATTATCTTACGATTTCAATTATTCTATTTGGTAAGAAGTAGCTTTAGATAAGCATATCTAATATCCTTATACTGCAAAACATCCACGATTTTCATTTTTTTAAAAATAAAAACATATATTATGGGACAGGAGTACTAAACGTACTAAAGTGGTTGGACTAAAAACTTTGATTGCCTCTACCAATAACAAAATCATCATTCATGTAGTAGAGTAATCCTTAAGGCAACAATACACGAGTCCATGTCAATTGCTACGTCAAACACATGAGAACAGAACAGAATCCTTTGAACAAGTCGCGAGGATTAAAAAGAATGGTGAGGCAGACGCCAGGGTGAGCTTTTCCTCTTGCTCTACTTGTTTTATGGCTATATGAGATCGGGTTAATTTGCTCAGGCTTCGTTTGGCAGCAGCGCTGGAGGTTCAAAAGAGCTATCTGATGGTGATTTTTAGTCGGAAAGTTTTAGGGTCTCTTTTGAAGTCGGACATTGCTTTAGGTCCAAATAGAAAAATCCAAATATACTTCATGTGCGGCCAAAAGTATCTCAAGTGAATGTCATTTTCGTCGTAGTTCACGCTATAAACCGTCCTAGATTGAAGGAGGATGGGGTATAAAAATGAAGGGGCACCCCTCACATATTGTGGGTTTAGGGACGAGGATGCGTTCCCTGTACGTTGTGGCGTGTACACACTTTCAATGGAAGATAGACTTCTTGCTGAAGGATACCTTTTTCAGGGTATTGCTACTTATGAGTTATGACAAAGGCCTTATTTCCAGGCAATCATCATTTCGTCATTTTTTTGGGGTTAAGTATGGCTTTGCATAGCAGCTAAGAGACTCTTTACATACATCATTCTGTCATTTATTGTTTGCTAGGTCATTTAAGTTTATGAATTTAATTATAAATTGTAGCATTTCCAACATTTTCCTACGTTCAAATAGTGGCAGATAAAAGTGGCAATGAGGTTGATGCTGCTTTGGCATGAAAACTACATCACATAAAATGGTCATGGTTCTTAGGGATTTCTTCCCTTTAAATAGTTAGCGGCTTGGTTAGGTGTGGGCAGATTGTGTAATGTAAATGACTTTTGTGTTGTTGCACTTGAAATGATTCCAAGCGTTTGGAAAAGAGAGGAAAAAAAAGTGATCGTTACAGTAAAATGCTGTCTCATGTATTTACAATTACAAGGGACATCTAACGTTAAAGGAAATTATTCGTAAAACACACGCCAATGGCTTGGACACCGGAAGAGGATGTTATATGTATTGACTTTATATTTTTGTAACTTCCTTGGCTTATTATTTGGAGAATCATTAAGGTGGAGTTGTATAGACTGCTTAGATGGGTCATATAGAGTTTATGGAGTGAAATGAAACTTTAATAACAAACGCCAAGACGTGCTTTAATAACCTGAAATGGATATTTATTAGAAAAGCGAACTTTTTGTTTTTTCTAAATAAGACTTTGGATTGAAATCAAGACTCCAGAGTTAAGCTGGGTTGGACCCCTTTCAGGGAAGAATTCTCTCAAAGTTTGCTTCTTGATTTACAAGACTCAATATTTTGCTTAAGAGAGGATGAGGTTCTTAGCAATTCATCTCACGTGCATTTGGTTGTTTTATAAGGCATTAATTGTTCTCTTTTATACTAAATAGTTTTAAAATGTTCTGCATTAATTTCCGACTAGATGGGATTTATATCAAACCATTTCAGCTATCAATAAATTTATTCTCATTTTTTCTATTTTCAGAATCAAGTACAAATATAAGGTATTAGGGGATACTTAGGGTAGGAATGTTGGGGAAAATTTGCTTGTTTCTTGAAATTTGAGACTTAAAAGCCACATTTGGTGGTACTGGTTTCTTATTGTGTAACCCCAGCTATGGGCCAGGCCATGTTCGAGATGCAGCCAACTTGCGGACAGTTTTTCTCAAATTCTGATCTTTTAACATTTTTATTACGAATAATTACAATTTGCCCCCTAAAGTTTAGATGAAATTACAGTTTATTCCTTCCTGTTTTAGGAATATATATTTTGTCCTTCACCTTTTTAATATAGTCCTACAAGAATTTTTGAAATCTTAATTTAGATATTACAGTAGTCATCTTTTAGTAATTTCAATCTATATAATATTTTTTTTATGGTTAATAAATATTTTAAATTATCAGTTTTTTCTTTCTTCATTTTTTTGAGTTTTTAAAATAGTATCTTTAAAACGTCAATTAATTATTAAAAAAATATTATACAGATTGAAATTGTTTGAATATGACAATTGTGCAGCCTAAATTAATATTTTAGAAGTTTGTTGTGGGATTGTATTAAAAAGATAGGGGGTAAAGTATATATTTTTGATACAGGAGAGAGAAAAGTGTAATTTCACTTGAACTTCATGAGACAAATTATAATTAACCCTTTTTATCATGTTAACAAATTAGCTAGCTAACTATCAGTTTACCCATCAATCACTTTGAGTTGGTTCAAATTGAACTTTGAACTTTTATATTGTGAAAAACTTTTCCTTTTAACTTGACTCTAGGTTATCCCTCAATGCTTCCGATCAATGTTAGAGGTTGGAGAACACCATCCAAAAGTAGTTTTCAACGTCAAGGTTGAGAGATTTTTGTTGTTCAGAAATCATTTCTAATTGTAACACCAATAACAATGCTATTGTTTTTTTTTAATCTAAAAGCATCATACAAGTTTATAGAAGAAATATATTATTATAGTAGTTAGGGAAAGAGACATGTCAATTTTTCTAGAACTAGAATGATAAATGAACCAGCTTTGGTAACTTAGTTGTAGAAAGTGAGGGGGCCAGGATTCGGATCTTAGACCTCCTCTATATCCCTTTGAACCATTAACCATTAAGCCCAAAGGGTTGGGAAAACAATAGAGTAAAATTATACAATTTTACTTATGTGAAGGAAAAGTAGGCTAACTTAACCGTCCATGCCTCTTCATCTCCTAAATCCATTTCTATCAAGCTTGCTCGGCCTGGTCAGTTAGACTGGTTCAACTGTGACTTGTGGAGCACAACGGGTTGAGTTACACCTTTGAATCCACCGAGGTCAAAAACCCTAGTAGACCGGTTGTTTTGGCTCTTCTAGTTGAAGGCTTATTTGAGGAAGGTAAAGTATTCTAAATTAAGTTTAAAACCTTAATTCAAGTTTACATAGCAAGAATAGAAAAGTTTAGCAAAGTTTACTAAGTTTCAAGGAGGTTAAGGTACTAAATGAGGTTCAGGGGCAAAAAGGTAATTTTGCTTCTTGAATAGTCGGGCCGGGTCCCGAGTGTTGGAAATGAGTTTTTATAACCAAACTTTTAACTTTAACCCAAACTTAGTTGAAATAAACAAAAATTGATCAAGAATAACTAAGGTTATCAAATCAAGGGGGTCTAAGTGCTCCATGTCTAATATTTTGGTGGCTTGAGTTGTAAACTTGGGTTATAATATGGTAAAGTGGGGGATGGCTTCCATAACCCAATTTCATCCTTCACACCATCATTTCTTCATCAATTGGAGCCCGAAATCAAGAGTTTTTGGTGAAAAGAGAAGCACAATAAGTATATAGGCCATTGGAAGTTTATTTCAAGCATAAAATCATAGTTTTGAAGCTTAGAGCTATATTTTTCACTATCCCTTGTTTTTGATACGAGGTAACCAATGTGTTCTTGATTGATTTCATGTTTATTAGTTGATTAGAAGCTTGGGTTTTGGTTAGAAGATAGTAACTGGATGTTTTGTGCTTATATTTGCTTGGAACTAGGTGGAGCTTGGTAGAACTTGAATTTTTTAGGAAGAGTTACTTTTTTCTTGCTTGCTTGTGAAGTTAAGGTAAGGGAGTTATGTTTTCAAGCATAACTGATGTTATTGGATTGAGTTTGCTTGATGAATTTAAGTAGTTTTAGCAATAGCATTAGTTAGAGGGCATAATTGTTAATGGTGGACTATGAGGTTTGTGATTATTGAAATGATGTTATAATGCATCATAGTTAGGCTTGGAGTAGTTGGTTGTGATCTATGCAACATGTTTTACTTGTATGTGAAATTTGGAGGCTATCCAAGCATGTTTGATATGTTTGGGAAGTGTCCAAAGTTCATAGCAGTGAAACTAGAAATTTTCTGGGTTGTCACAGGTATTGGTGACACATCGCCAATTGTCGAAAGTACCCACAACACGTCTGTCACACCTCACACAGGCCCTGGCCTGTGAGTCCCCAACTTATCTCACAAGCCCAACTAAGGACTGGGCATCTAGCCCTCGGCCTAACCAACATGATTGACTTTAAGTCTTATTTTCTTAAGGTAAAGGGCCTGGGAGGTGGCCCAGGTGGCTTTTAAACCAAACTAGTAACTACTTGCAGCGTAAGTAAGGCCCAAACCACTTTTACTTGCATTACAAGCAAGGCAACAAAAATGCAGCTTTCAGTGCATACTTGGTGTGCAATCAAGTGTGCTATCTATATGGCAACCAAGAAGCCCACAGAGTTGGTTTAGGATTTGAAAACCACAAGATATAATGCATGAAGCTCTCGGCCAAGCAAACATACATACATAGGTGCACCTCAAATTTGTAAGGTCAAGGCCAACCATATCACTTAAGTGCCAAACTTTGGCCCATAATACTCATAACACCAAACCATACACATAAACATCCATAGTCATACATAACTTGGCATACAATATCCTCCAAAATATTAGGAACATCTAGGTATCCGAGACTACAATATACACAACCAAAAGTGTAGTCTACCTAGCAAATAACATGGCTAAAATGCCAAGCACCCAGAAGTTGTTCATGCTAAGTTAAGTACAAACCGAGACCCCAAATCCTAATGCTCAAACATCACCTTAAGGATCCCATACAAGAGCACACACTGCAGCACCAAACCCACGGCCATGTTCATGGTCATAAAGGTGAAAAGCAAAACCAGAGCTAAAGTCCAAATATCCATGCTCTCCTAGACAGTTCCCACTCTACAGCCTGCAAGCTTAAACCATAAGTCTCGGCCAACTCACAATAAAACCTGCATAAAATGCTAAAGTGTCAAGCCAAGCACACATTGGCACATACCTTAGCAACAAAGCAATCAAACACTAAGTGCACACACAAGGCAGCTTAGCACTACTCAGGCTGAATATCCTTGCCTGAAAAATAAATGGAGAATGGGCAGTGAGCTTAACTCAGTAGGATTCACTTCATTATACCCAACTCTTAAAGAGTTTATTTAGTTAAGCCGAGTGAACACTCAAGGCTTAACCTCCAATTAGTTAGCTCAACCTGCAAAACAAACACAAAGACAAGAAAAGCAAGTATAGCCATATACAGATAACCATAATGGGGGTTAGCATGCACAAGAAATCACCAAAGCACACAAGTACTCACACACACTTCACATTGTTGCTCTCGGCCATATAAGCCATACATGTACCAGTGTGCAATCCTTGCACATAACCTTACCAAAACATTCCATATGGAGCTCCCAAAATGCCAAGCAAATAGGCCACATTCACTTGCATTTTTAGTACATGTACTATAGTCAATTAGCTAATCAACATTGCAACCCAATATATCCAATAAGCCCATCAAGTAACTAAGATCACATGGCAGATTTTTAACCATCACTTAGCCACCTTAACACTTGAACCATGGCATACATTACCAAGCGTACTCAAGTGTAGTGAACCCTACCTCAATCTCTCGGTCTCCAATAGAACTTCAAGTGTCCAAGTGCCCTTCAACCACAATGCCTACCATAATAAGGCATAATCATTAACAACATAACCCATGGATCAAATACCATGATTTCAATGATGGACACCATCAACCAATACTTGGAAGCTCTCGGCCATATAAGCCAAAATAATTAAACATAATTTGCCCATTAGTCTTACATACTATAATTCACTATAAACACCAATAAACACTAACCATGGCATACATGCTATAATTCACCATAAACACCAATGAACACTATCCATGGCATACATGCCAAGTAAACAAGTGAAATATACTATTTCACTTCAATCCAAGCTTTCGGCCATAACACATATTTTCACATAGCTGCATTCTTTTCAATATACCAATTCACTAAATGGATACCCAAACAACTAGTGAACTCACTCATGGCACAATCACCATGCACATAAGCTAAATTCCAAGTAAACACCCAATTTCTTCCTCTCGGCCATAGTACCCATTTCGCATACTCATGTTCCTCATTCATTTCATTCCTTTATACACACACCAATGCATCATTAGGCATGGTTCATGGCGTCAATGCCATGTAAACAACAATTGATCATGAGTTACCTCCAATCTCACTTTCGGCCAAAGCACAACTTGCACACACTTGGTGTTCTTCGTCCAACCAACCTATCACAAGGTTAAACACTCATCAATAAGCATCACACATGGATTAATTTCCATGAATTCCAAGAAGAACACCAAGAACACACATCCAAGACCTTCGGCCATACTAGGTTTCTCACCAAGCATTTCAATGCTTAATTTTTCCCAAGCTCAACAACAAAATGAGCATCCAATATCCTTGTTCATGGAAGAAATTACCATGGATTCAAGGAAATCAAGGTTACCTCAAGAACCCTAGCTCAATTGGCTCGGCCTTCACCAATTCTTCATGAACAAAGCTTGATTCCAAGCAAGAGCAAGGCAAATCCCTCTTTCCAAGCTTGAATCCACCCAAAAGCTCAAAAACTTTGGATTTAGAAGCAAGATTGTGAAGGAACTCTCTCTAGGTGCTCTCGGTTTCACAAGCACATTCCACTTATGCACAAGGCCGCCACTCCATTTTGTATGTACATGGACACTTAAGTCCACACATGCCTCAAATTGCCCAGCTAGTAAACAACACAAGTACCCATGTGTCATAAACTCACATGCATAACCGGCTATATAACCAACATTAGGACTAGTTAGTTTAACTAGTAACTAGTGAATAGTACCCTAGTGGTAGACAAGAATTTGACTAGTAATCATTGTTGTCTCCCACAAATGGTCTAGTTTTGCACTAGCCATTATAGAATTTTGCATGGCTCTCAATACCATCTTTAAACTTGTGGTTTCACTTATACCACTTAAATTGATGCACAGTTCGGTCCTCTTTCTTAATTTTCTGTCAGCATTCCAAATGTACATTTCCCATGTGCAATTAAGTCCTGAAAGTCTCCTGTTTTGCACATAGGCCACTGTGCCAGTCTCCACGAGTCCTCTTTCTTCCCTTTCTGTTTTCTCTCATTTTTCCTTGGTTCTCCTTGGCCTAAGCCAAGCACTTAGGAGGTGCCTAACAACGTCACCGTGACAGGAAAAATTGGCAAAACGTTACCAATTATGGCGACGTGTCACCGAAGGTATATTGGTTGAAATTTCCAGTTTTTGCTAGGAAGGTCGAGGGGAGACCTAAGGGGGTTCTTAGGGTACCTTGGGGTTTAAGCATCCCGAGGGTACTCCGAGACTTTCAAAAGTCCTTCAAGACCTCGAAGTTTTCTTAAGTTTTGTAAAGTTTTATGGTTACTTCTACCATAAGTAAGAAAACTAGTTTACTAAGGATCAAAACTAAGTATCACTAGCTTGTGTGGAAGGTTTAGAACCCTTGGCAACTTCGCCGTGCTGTTAGCCACGAGGTTGCAAGGTGAAACCTTAGTGCACCTAGCTTACAAGGCCTTTATGGCCTAGTTTGCAATAGTCCCACTATAGTGCCCCTGTACAACATAAACGGGAGAGGTTCAACTGGTGATTTATCACTAGCTAGGCTGGCATGCTAAGCTTGCTAGAGGACAAGGCTATGCCTTGTAGTTTAAGGACTAGAAAGAAGAGAAGTCTCAACGGACTTAGATATATGCATATATTAGATCCTCAAGCTGTATGAGCTCACAGCAGGTTACATATGTTCTTATATGTGGAGTCCTTAGCAATTTTCTTGTAGGTACAGCGAAGACCTTTACTGAGAATGTTTAAGTTCTCACTCCTTAGTTATGTTGTGCAGATTTTGAAGTTGTTGGGCCGGGTAACCCTTAAGGGTTATCGCGGTAGTTTGCTTTTGTTGCAGGTATTACACTTGAGAATCTTTACGATTCTAGTCTACGTAGGTTATTTGTTGGTTAAGTCACAGTGCTAACTATAGTGTTCCTTTGGCTGCAGAGCCTAGCAGCACGTGGACAAGGACTTTTGTGACTCGCCACTAGGACTTGCATCCAAGGTGGGAGTTAGTTCAAGAAGATCTCAGTTGAGGCTTGTATATACAGAGTACTCATAGTTGCCTCCATTGTCTATGTTTTGAGGAGTCCTAGACTCTAGGGTTGCTCTTGGGTGAGGGCATTAGTCTACTTTATGTATGAATGCTCCCACACAGTTTTTATGTGTAGTAAACTCATATAAATGTTAATTTTGCATGCTTTGGCTATTTGAACTTATTTTCTATGGAAATATCTTAGCTAAGTCAATATTTTATGGATTTTGCTAATCTAAGTCAAAGCATGAAGAGCATACATTTTGCATATTCTAGGTTAATCAACTAGTGTCACAGAGTTTTAATCCATGCACATATACAACTAGTCAATTTCAACCACAGTGAGACCAGCTCTCACACGGCTTCCTGGGCAGGGGCCAAGGACGGCTGTGTTACCGGTGACCTAGGCAACTCGGTTAACCTGGCTTAGACCGTATTTATGTGGCTTTTGGGCTTTACCCTTTTTTTGGTAATGTGGACTTTGTAACTTAGGTCACTTAATTATGCTGGGTTGATATTTAATTGGCCCAAATTTGAAACAAAATTAAAAAAAGACAAAGGTAAAAAAGGCTTAGAAGTTAAAAGAATACAAGTGATAGTCTCAAGGCAAAGTTTCAAAGAGAGACTATTATATTTTGTTATACTATTAGCACTTTGTAAGATTTATCTTCAAGATAAAATAATTAATTATTTGTGCATTTTTTTAATTTTTAAAAATTTAACTTTAAAACTTGAATGATTGACTATGCACTTAGCTTATTGGGCATTAAAATTATGTGTTATCTTTGTTATGTAATATAAAAGAGTAAAACCTATTATATGACATATGTATAAAAAAACATAGAAGCATGTTGTATTTTGGATAGCAGCAACCGGACATGCTTGCAGGGTATGAGTATGTTTATATGCAAACACTGTTGTGCATTATGGTTGGTCTGTTCGGTTAAACCGGTTAAACTAGTTGGCCCATCACCTGTTTACCTTTCCGGATTACTTCCTAGACCAAGTTTGACAACATTACCTAAATCATAACCAAGTGTGTGGACAACTAAACAAATAAACCATTAAATTGAAAGCAGATTCATCTATCAAAGACAATAACAGTGAATTTGTAAATCTGGGAGTTGTAGACAGTGAGTCTAGTTGTAGCTAAGCTCTTATCCATAAAAATCACTTGTTAGTTGTCCCTATAACTTCAAACCATCCCTCTTTGAAGGACCAAGACGTTTGCACCACTTCTCCAGAGTTTGGACCCATTCCCACCCCTATCATCGTCCTTGACCTCGGCCTCTTCTTATCTCTTATCTGAATACAAAATCCTGCCTATCATATACTTGAATTAGCTATATATTCGAATGTAGAAGTGAACCCCAATGAGCCAAACCATGTCTTATTCTAAGTAAAGGAAAGAAATGCCAATTTTTTCAAGATCCAGAGGAGCCAGTTGAACCAATTTTATGGCATTTTTTAGGAATGAATGGGGAGGCAAGAGTCGAACCTTGAACTTTCTCATAGTATTCTTAACGCTTTAGCCATCAGGCTAAACTGGCGGGGACGTCTTCTGCTTTAAATTTTACAGTATTCCTTAAACGCAACTTACATCTTCACTGCCATTTTTAGCAGGATTTCATTGTGCTTTTTCAGTGCATTGTATTTGTAGGTCTTTTTGTTTGTTTGCAATGAATATTTGATTAAAATTGCAAACTAGCAGGGGCCCATTTGCTCTATATATTTGCACAAAAATAAATAATAAAATAAAATAAAATATGTCACTTTTCCAACCACCTATTATAGTAATAAATACCTTTGTTATATTCACTCTCTTTCTTTCTTTCTTTCTCATATTCTCTGAAACATTTTACCTTTTCTTATATATATATATATATATATATATATATTTAGAAACTATGTGTCTTTATTTATCATTTATATAAATCTTTTTCATTTATATATTAAAATGCTAAAAATTAAAAAATATAGATTAATTGTTAAATAGTGAATGTTGCAAAGAATTTGAGATGAAAGGGGTAATATGAATAGTGCTATAAATGAACAGTGTTTAGTGAATAGTTCATGAAGAGTTTATTTATGTTCATTTATTAAACTACAACAATGAACATGAACATAATTTTCTACTTGTTTATTTAAACGAATGAACGCGAATAAGTCTACGTATGCTCATTTATATTCATGAACAATTTGATTATTATTTGTTTATGTTTGTTCCTTTATTTGTTTAGTTATTCGTTATTTGTTTGTTTATTTATCAATTTATTATTTGTATTAATATATTTACTCATTTATGTATTTGTATACCAATCACATGTTATTCCCACCCCTTTTCAAGTTGAGGTTTTCATTTGTCACTTAAACTAAAGTTATATTTGTTCATGCTTATGTATGTGTTTGATTATTAAGTTCTTTCACTTATGCTCGTTTATGTTCGTTTAAATTGTCCATGAACTTATTCATATACACCCCATTTCACCAAATGAACGAATAAACACAAATAAGGTTTGTTTGTATTCATGTCATATTTCGTTAAAATCTAAATGAATGAACACAAATAGAACTTGTTCGTGTTAGTTTGGTTCATTTACGACCCTAAATATGAATTTGTATGTTGCTTTGCTATGTGTGCTTGGGTTGGGATCTTCTCCAATCACTAAACAGGCCAGTCTTCATGATTGAAATTTTCCTTTTCGTAGCTTACAATATCATTTATAGTTACATACGAGCATGACCAATGTGGTATAGCATTTTTGTTTTGCGATCAGAGCTTGGTGGTTTGCCCTTTTTCTACTCCACTTGCATCAATCAATGGCAACCTCTGTTAGGAATGACAATTGGTGGGCTGGGTTAGATTTAGGCCAAACCATTCAAATTCGGGTTAATCGGGTTAGCATGAATTCAAGTTTAGGTCAAGTTATTTGGATTGAGTAGATTTCAGGTTCAGGTTGTGGTGGGTTTTTTGGGTTTAGGTTCAAAACAGGTTAGGTCAATTTCAGTATCAAGAAATTCAGGTTTCAAGCCAAATTCGGGTTAACAGTTAGATTTACTCGAGTTACCAGTGCATTGGTTGAAATAACTGAACCGATTCAATTTTTTATACGATTTTTTTTTTAAATTTAAATTAAAAAATTTGACTTCTTGATTTAATTTAATTTAGGTTACTTTTCCTTCTTTTAATTTGTTTAATTAAAAATTCATAAAAATTTTCTTAATTATGTTTTGACAAATTTGCTACAATTTGCAACTATTAAATACAAAATTTCTATGAAATGTAACTCTAGTTCACTATTGTCTATTAGTGACAAAATTTTAAAAATTCAAAACATTTGGTGAAAATGTAAAAGTTTGAAAAGTTCAGGGGGCCATATTGTAATTATTATGGCTAAAAAATGAATTTTTTCAAAATTTAGGTACTTTATTGTATGCACTTAAAGTTTGGGGATCAATGTTCTAATTTTGACATTTGCCTACCAAAAGCATTAAATTTATTAAATATGAAAGTTTTTTTGAAAGAACAGAAATATGAGACTTACTAAATATAGATGTCTTAAATAGGGGACTTACTAAATATGGATATTCCCAAAAAAGGAAGTTACTAAATGTGGAAGCTTCAAAATATAGGACTTACTAAATATAGAAGATAATACAGAGGAAAGTTAAGGTTTAGGGCAAGGGTTAGAATTCAATGTTAATGTTTAGGGTATTAAGGTTATGGTTTAAAGGTTTAGGGTTAGGATTAAGGGTTTATGATCAAGGGTTTATGATTAAGATTAGAGATTTAGGGTTTTAGGGTTTTGGGTTTATGTTCATAGTTAGAGTTTTCAGTTAGGGTAAAAGCTCGGGCTAAGTATAAGGCTTATGTTAAAATCAGGTTTTGTTGAATTTAGTCATTAGGTCATTTCGGGTTCATATCTGGTCAGTCTCGGGTTTGGGTTATTTCGAGTTCAAATCATTTCAGGTTCAGGTCAATTTGGCCTCGAGTCATTTCAGGTTTAGGTAATTTGGGTTTGGCTTTTATCGAGGTTCATTTTAATCGGGTTCAAATTGAGGTCGGGTTGGTTACATTTGGGTTTAGACCATTGACTTTTCTGGTCAAACTAGGTCAAGTTGGTCATGGGTTCAGGTGAGTTAGGCCAGGATGTCGAGTCAGGTCAGATTTTGGCATCCCAAACCATGGGTTATGATCATGTTCAAAGCTTACCATGACTCAAACCTTGTCGTTTGCTTGTTTAGTGGTGAATTTCCTTGGTCTAGATTAACTCAAGAAACACAATTTCTACCTTTTGTCTTATTGTAAGCTTAATTAGTGATGGATAGGGTTTTCTTACTATAGTGATCTTAGTAAGAGTGTTTTGCTGGGTCTGTTTTTTATTGCTGAATGTTGATTAAATTTGCTAGCTTTGTGCCTACTACTTCTTCTTTGTTTTTTGTTGCTATATGTATTTGCAGGATGACATATGTGATTCCCTATAGATGTCCTAATCCAAGTTTTACTCCTTTTCCAAGGGTAACCTAGCCTTTAATTATCTACCTGCCATGGTGCAGTTATTGCTATCAGGTATAGATCTTCTCAACCAAACTAGGAATTATCTGTCTCGAACCCTTCTCATTCAAGTTATTGATAGAAAAGGTTTCACTACTAGGTTTTTCCAATCCTACATCCGTTATGCTTGGTAGACAAAGTGGTAGAGTTATAGTTCTCAGTGGAAAGGGTCACAATTGATTTCTCCTTCATTTCAGAAGTTGGATTGATTTTCTGTGGGTGGAGATGAAAGCTCCATTGAACATAGATGGAGCTTTCATCCTTGTTCAACATTTACTACCTCATCTTCAAGCTAAAGATCATGACTTTCTAAGGGCCTCAGTTTAGGTGCAAGTTCATGACTTGTTATTCTAGTATTTGAATATAGAAACTGCTCATGATATTGCTTAGATATTGGGAGTGGTGGTTGACTTTGACATGAGTAATACAAGTTCCCACATATGAAATTATCTTAGATT
Source organism: Aquilaria sinensis (assembly GCA_005392925.1). NCBI lineage: Eukaryota > Viridiplantae > Streptophyta > Magnoliopsida > Malvales > Thymelaeaceae > Aquilaria > Aquilaria sinensis. The sequence goes on from SMDT01000076.1 coordinate 109,042, forward strand.
AAATATGATTATCAATATTGATGAACCATTGATTCTTGGGTTTTATTTGGAGATAATCAATGTCCCCACGCTATGGGCTTCATTTAGATTTGAAAAGATCTTTAAAATATGCAAACATGGTGGCTGCATTGGACACTCTAAACCTCACTATCATAGAACTTTATCCTAAGTGTCGCAAGCTCTCAACAAAAGACTATGGTGGATACAAGTCACAGATTTTGACCATATCTATGTTGATTATTTCACGCCTTGTTTTTCTAATGCTATACAAGCAATAGGTCTCTTGGAGAATTTGGTATTCTTTAAAGGAGCAACTCAATAGCAAGTGTTTCTACATCTTCTTGAAGTTCTAGAAGTTGAAGCGTTGTAGTAGCAAACTTCATCTAATGATCTGGCTAATCAGTGTATTCTAGATGAAGTTTTGGGCCTTGTTAACAATGTTAATTGGTTGAATAAAGAGGAAGTAGATGTTGGTAATGCTCAAGTATGGTTTGGTATAAATCAGGATGTGAACTAGGATGAGGAAATTCAAGCTGCAATGTAAGAGAACTATTCGAGTCAAGAGAAAGATCCAGTAGAGGTAGCTAATGATGACACTAATGACTCTAATGACCCAATTTTGCTTCTAAATATTAAACCGAATATAGAATTTCAAGAAAAACCTAGTACTAACTCAAACTTAGATGCCATGGAAGCCATAGATGCTATGTTGGGTTCACTTCCAAATAGGTCCTTTGAATCTTCATTGGGCCAAAAATCATCCTTTGTTCAGTTAGGTAAGTTGGCTAAGAGAATTGGCACTAAAAGTCACCTTGACTTCTAAGGCTGCCAACCTTTCTACCAAAGAGACCTTTTGTCTACTGGGGCCATTGTTGCCTCATTATAGGCTGACTATGGTCCAGTGTCATCTCTACATGATGACAACCTTACTAAAGCACCTAAGGATCCACAAAAAGTCACATTGGGACTTGTGACTAGGAAGAGAGCAAATGAGCTTTTCACAACACTTCAAGGCTTCATTGAGCAATGTTTCAAGGAGGACAAGGCTAGAAACATACTTGGAGACACATTGGAGGTCAATTAGAACAAAGACATGCAATGGTGTACATTTTTGGAGGTTCAACGACTAGGTGCACCTAAGACCACATGTGCACCCTTAAAGTATACACCTTAGTGCACCATGGACCTTAGGCACATGCCTACACTATGAAGCACCCAAGGCATGGAGCATGTACCTAAAGCATGCCCTAGGCATGCCAAGAGGCTTAGCATGCACCTAGGGTTCACCTCATGTATCTAAGAGGCTCCCAAGGGCTCCCAAGAGGCTTAGCATGCACTCGGGGTTCACCTCATGTATCTAAGAGGCTCCTAAGGTCTCATCTCTAACATTCAGTACATTTTGCAATTGTTTTTAGTTCATTTGGTATACAATACTTATTTATTATATGTTTATTTACTCAACATGCTTAGGACATTACACTTGGTCAAAAGTACGTGTTTAATGAGTGTTTAGCTTAGTTTTGGACTTCTAGCTTATTGTAACATGTACATCACTTCAGTTTAGGACTCCTTAATTATATTGGCCTAAAACACCATATTAAAGGCCGGCCATGGCTGCTACAACACACACAGATTTTGACAATAATAAAATTGCTTGAGAAGCATTGCTCTCTTTGGTTCTTCTTGAACTTAACTTGGCATACAAGGAGATTATGATTTATTTGTGTGTTCTTTTATGCTTCTCTTTTCTAGCCATAAGTTGGCCAGGGGTGGGGGTTCAAAACCATCTCTTGGACATAGTTTGTGGAGCTTGTGGCATTTTGGGAGAGTTCCATGGTCTTATATCAATAGGGTTTGCATCAAGTGGTACTAGAGCCACAAGTTCCAGCCGAGGACATATCTAGTTTCCTTCATTTTGTTTCTTTGCCTTTGATTGTTTTCATTCAATTTTCTTCATATTAAATCTATTCTAAGTTTGTGTTTCAAGTCATTTGCTTTTTGTCCAAGCCCTATTGTCTCAATTTTAGAAAGTTTTGTCCAAATCTGTCATCTTTACATCTAGCTCTTATTTCTTTCATTCCTACTTGTTGTCATTGTTTCTTATTGCTTTAGGTTTGGTTGTGTTTGGAGATATCTTGATTTTATCATCAAGTTTTATTCAAACTATGACTATTATGCACCATTCATCCAGCATTTGTTCTTTCATCTTGTGTCCTTCATCTACATAAAAAAATCAACAAAAATGCAAAAAAACTCAACATAGGTTGTTTCTTTCTTATTTGAAATTGTTCAAGATTCAATCTTTCTATAATCTTTGTTGCAAACATTGATTTGGATTTCTCTCTTATATAGAAAGAAAAAATCTTTGAAATCTTAATTAATTAAATCCAGCAAAGGAACTTGAAGAAAAGTGTTCTTCAGAAGCAAAATTGTCTTCTTGAAATCAAGAAGTTTCAATTTCTCAAAAGTATCCTTCCAAAAGTTGTTCATGTGTTTGGTTTCTAATCTTTAGTCTTTCTTGCCTCGTTCTTGCAATCTTTTATTGCTTGAACTTCCTAAGTCCTTTGTTTTCTATGAGTTTTGTTCAAAAGTTTCATTTCCAAAATCTATTTTTAGGAAAATTAGGGTTTCCTTGTGTGTTTTGAGATTAGTTCACTTAGAACTTTGGAGACAAGTTTTTGAAAGTAATTTACACCTACTTTGCTAACTAAATTGAGTGTGAAAGTTGTTTTTAGAGAGAAATACATAAGGGAAAGTGTAAGGATCTTTGATTTCAAGAAATCATGTCAGGAGGCTCTGGAAAAGACATAGACATCAAGTTCACCATTTGATGATATAGCTACTGATGGCCAAAAGAGCCGAACCATTACTGGCAAAGACCTTACATGTGGTTACTTTTGAATGTATGTCAGAGAAAACCTCTCCTGAGGAGACCTTGGGAAAAGCCCATTCAAAAGAACAACAGAGGACCTTTGGAACTAGGGAAGCTCAATGCTAAGCCTCTTATTTTGCAAAAAATGCCCCTTGGGTGAATATCATTACCTCGGTCACCTCTTCCCGAAGTACTTTCAATACTTCAATTGTGGCATGAACTTCACCTTGGAAGTAAGGTTCTGCAAAGGTCCCATTAAGGGAATAGTTCCCTGATGTTCTTATAAGAACACAACAAAAACCACTATACTTGAACCCAGAAGAGGTATTGCCCCACCAAATGGCATAGATGTTAGAGCCACCCCTCACACAAGAGGTCCTAGTACAACTCCCTTGAATCTTACTATTGGTATACACATGCTCCATTTGGTCCAAGAGGCCAGCAATTAAACTAATCGCCTGTAAACCTGTAAGTAGAGGAAGGCTTCTCCATTACAAAGGTAACAAACCCAGCTACAGTGCTAATACTTATTATCCTTTACATATCTCATCTAACTTGAGTGTTGAAGGCTTTCTCCCTGGAAAACTTCTGAGGACCTTCATAGTGTGTCTTCTTTTTGTTTTAGGCTTCTTTTAAAAGGGCATTGTAGCAACACCAGCATGTTGATGAAATCAGCCGAAAAGGATAATCACCATCAAATGGTGCCATCTATGGGAACCCACGCATAAATCATAGTATTCACCATAGGGAGTTTAAAATATAAAGGCCTTTTAGATCAATGGACTGAACGTGATGACAGTCCCCCTGGCATTTTTGTTCTAGAGGAAGAACACCTGCTTATAGTCATTATGGGGTTTCTGTATGATTTCCAGCATCCAATAGTTATGGAGGTGACCCAACAGCTCCAGCAGCACTTCGTGTAGGTGAAATCAGCCTAGAAAAGACCCACCATAGGAAAAGATGGCTTGGAAAGATCTTCAACTGGAGAACTTTGAAGGCCTAACATGTCAGTTCTTGCAAATAGAAGAATTTGACGATGGCTCAGGTAATAGCATCAGTTAAGGCTCATCCCTGAAGGGGTTTTCTTTTTGTACCTGAGAAAACAAGTGGAAGGATTCTTCCTCCTCTGGAGAACCTTTATCTTGAGGCAAGAGGATGGGATAGAGGGAAACACGCCTACCCACTAAGGGACACTGGTCATACAGAAGAATTTCGCTTCATTGGAGAAGTTATGGTCACCAACAAAGGAAAGAGTGTCATGCCTCTAACTTGTATAGGCCTAGGTCTAGAAGTGTTAGTGAAGTGAGATAGCATACAAGTTAAGAAAAAAAGAAGGAAGTAGCAAAGAAGGCTTGTCAAAGTTTTTTAATCTAACCAGGTCTAAGAAAAGTGGTGCTTAGTGTGCTTATGTATGATAAGGGTGTTTTGTGTTAAAGAAGGAGTTCTAGGCTCAATTGACCAAATTAAAAGTTGGACCAAGTGATGAAATTGCAGCAAACACAATGAGGAAGTGTGGAATGTATCATGCAAAGAAATCAATAGATTAAGTGGATGTTTAGGCCAAAAATGGTACCACATGTCCATGGCTAGATATCGATGGTTCCACTAGTTGTGGGCAGTTTTTGGGCTGATTTCGGTTGGCCTTTGACAAAGAAAAAGTTAAACAAGAGAACCAAGGCCAAAATTGTGGTGTTCTAAGAATGAGAAGGCAAAATCAAGTGGAAATCTAAATGAAGAAGGTAGCTTCAGGCACAAGGCAACAAGTTTATGAAAGAAACAAGATCATTTATGCATCCAAAGGTTTGTGTTGTGATAAGGGATCAAATATGCATTTTTCTCTTGAATTCAAAAGAGATTATGGTTGTTCTTATGGAAATAATAGGCTTTAGGGAATTGTTTCAATGCCAAATAAACCTAAAAGCTATTAGGGGCTAGGGTACCTTTGGTATTATGGTGTTTCTAGCTAGAATATGTAGGAAGCAAGCATTATGGCTCTATCCTAGGTTTGGCTAACCTAGTTTAGAGTTTGCAGCTATATGGTTTAACCTTAAATAACTTGAACTAAGATAAGTAATTGAACTTAACACTAGGCAATGCTTGCTAGGCCCTGAGGCTATTAAGCTGTGTTTGTAGTGTGTGTGTCTTGTGCACTTTCTTGTTTGGTTGCATGTGCTAACCCTTGTTACGTTCATTATATTGTTCTATGTATTGTTGTATTTGTCTTTTGTGTTTTGGTTGTAGGATAAGCTCTAGAGAAGCCATGTGCTTTTGTTATGTATATGTGTATATGTAGGTATATATTACTATTTTGGCCCTTACTGAGTGTTATCACTGATGCCCTATTTACATTGTTTTAGGAAAAGGTTTTGCTGGCTTAGTATAGGTTAGAGTGCTTTTGTCTTGTGTTTTGATTTTTAGGTAATCTTCTGGACTCTAAATGTTAGTATTAGTAACCAATGTTGCTCAATGTGATTATTTCACCATGTGGTGTGTTTATATCCTTGTAGGCACTTGTTGTTAGGTGTGGGAACTAGCCATGTATATGGTCTGTATTAGTGCTTAGGAAGTTAGTTGTGAAAGCCTGATGGCCGGGTATCCAAATGTATAAATTGTCAGTAGGGTTGGACATGTGCTAGTGCATTAGCCTAGTGTCCAAGAGGCCCGAAGGTAGGTTTACTAGGACATATGTGTATCTGCCTAGACTTGGGCAAGTTTATAACTAGGTTATGGCTATAGCATTGTGGTTCCACTTAATTTTACCTTGTAATAACCTACTAAACTAGCTTAACTTAATTTTTAGGAACTAAACAGACTCTTCTAACAAGCCAATATGAATTATGATGTTTCTTGAGTAAAACCTAGAAACTAAGTGTAGAATTTGACTAAGTGTCCTGAATTGCATGTCTTAGGCCACCCGATAAGGCTAAATTGCTACATTATGCTATGAAATTTATTTAAATGCATGGAAATGCATAGGGTTGGGGTGGTTTAGGGCAAGACAAAGTTGGTATTAGAGCTTTACTTAACAGGACATAAGACTAAGTGTCTGATTAGGCTATTCACACTAGAGTCTTAAGGACTTGAGTATAGAGCATTGGCTACTATTGTGTGCCATTTTCAGGATGATGGAAAAAAGGTGAAGAAAGAGAAGTAAAAAAGCATGGGAGAAATAAGGCTGATCAACAACCTGGAAATAAGGAAGTGGTTGATAATAAGACTCAAGAGTTTGAAAATAGGGCCAATGTGCTGAGGCCAAGTAGGGAAGGCTAGCAAAGAAAGCTGCCATTGCTCAGCTTGTGGTGGGAATTCAGACCTTAACAAGAGGTCAGGCTCAAGCATCTAAGGGTGCTACAGTTAGGAGGGAACCAGAGGAAGAAAGGAAGGGAAAAAGGCCTGGAAAAGAACCAGTAGGGAATAAGCAAGCTAGCAGGAATGATGAAGAGTATATGGAAGACCAGGAGGAGGAAAGAAGACACGCAAAAACCAGAAGGCTAAGGTCTGAAGTAAGGTAAGAAAATAAAAGTTGAGGCTAGCCAAGAGCTAGAAGAAGAGAATGACTTAGGCATAAATGCTGGAAGGCTAGAACAAGCCTTTGAAAGCACTAAAAGGCTTGTTCTAAAAAAAGTCAGATCAGGAACAATGCAAGAAGAGAGAAAAGGTAGAGGGGTGAAGGCTTAAGAGAAGGGCAACTGGAAGGCTTTTTGGCCCTTAAACCTCTTATGTTTATCGGAAGTGGTGATCTAAATGAGGCAAAATTCTAAATCTACCAAATTGAGAAGGTATTTGAGAGGTTAGAGGTGACCACTACTTAAAAGGTGCTACTGGCCACATTCATATTAGAAGGAAGTGTTGAATTGTGGTGGAGGTTTGTCCAAAGGACATATCAAATTAGAAATGATAGAAGGCTGGTGAAGAGGAGGAGAACTATGAGATGGGCTAAGTTTTTACAAGTCTTCCAGCAATAGTATGTTAGTGAGGCATTAAAGGATCAGAAGAAAGTTGAGTTTGATCAACTTGAGCAAGGAGACTTGTCTGTAATGGACTATGAACATAGATTCAACAGCCTCATAAGGTATGCCCTAAAGTATGATAGGTAGGAAGAGCGGAAAACTAAGAGGTTTATGAGAGGTTTGAGGCCTAAGTTGAGGCAAATCCTAAGAGCCATTGGCATAAAAAACTACTATGAGGCTATCCAAAAAGCATTAACTCTGGAACAAGAGTTCTAGCAACAAGAGAAAGGCATGCTTGGAAGGACAAGTTGTAATGCCCGGACAATCCAAAGTGATTAGGTCCCGGGTTAAATGGATTTGGAGCATAAGAATTTTTCCTTAATCGGGAATTTAGCTCAATTAAATTGAGGAGACAATATGGCATGTGCATAATTGAGTGTTGAACATCTTAAAAATAAGCTTGGCTTAGGCCAAGAGAAATAGTAATGAAAATGGTGGTTTTTAAAGATGAGGGACTCAATTGAACAAAGGGATTTTTAGTGGTTGGGCTCAATTGCCCAAAATTAGAAAGTTGGAGGACTAAAGGGGGAATTAGGCCATTTTAATGGCCTAGGATGCCTTGGCCAGCCATGCCCCTCCAATTCCCAATATTTTATGTCACCTTCCTCCAAATCCTATTATTTTAATCCACCTCCCACCCTTAGTCATCACCTTGGATTCTTTCTTCACCTACTTTTGACTTTTTCTACCAAACTTACCCAAAAGTCTTCCAATTAGTCTTCATTTCTTTTAATCTTGTCTCCCACTCATTTCAAACACATTATTAATTTCCTACTATTTTAATCCACCTCCCATCCTTAGTCAAGACTTTGGATTCTTTCTTCACCTACATGTCTCCTACTTTTGACTTTTTCTACCAACTTACACAAAAGTCTTCCAATTAGTCTTCCTTCCATTAAACCTTGTCTCCCACTCTTCCAAGCACATTATACACTCATTTTCCTTCCCATATGGCTGACCATCACCTTCCCACACATTAAAACATAATCAATTCACTCATTCAAAGCCATTTGCTCTCAAACTCTCTCCTTCTCTCTCCATTTTCTTCCATACCAAGTCTCACCATTCCAAACACATTTCCAACTCTTTTCCTCATCTAAATATTCTGCCATAGCTAGAAATAATCCTTCCTCAAATTAAAACCAAGTATTCTTGGTTGAAATCAAGCTCTAAGACCATAAAGAGCAAGAATCAGGTGAAGAATTCAAAGAAAACCAAGGAGGAAAATTCGGCCATTTCCATTTCTTGGAGGTTTTAAACTCTACTCAAGGAGCTATTTGTGTGATTGAGATCCTAAGTTCATTAGAGGCAAGAAAGCAAGAAGAAGCTTGAAGAACATCAAGCACAAGAAATTGGCCTTACCTCTTCTGTGAGGTTCTGTAAGTGTACACCAAGTGTTCTTGGTATTTTGTGTTATTTGAGTTAATCACCAAGTGTTCTTGGTACCTTATGGTTACTAATAAAATTTGGCCCATCTTGATTCTTATGCTAGAAAACAATTTCTAGAGTCAACAAGCAAGGAAAACGAAGGAAAATAAGCTTCTAAAGCTTTCGGTGTTGTGGGTAAGGATTCCTATACTCACTTTATTGCATGGCCTAGTTCCATGGATTTTTTGTGTGAGTATTCGGGCCCCTAGGTGATAGTCAAAGAACCATGTGATCCTAGGAGTGCTAAGAGGGCTTAAGTTATGTTATTGCTTCGGCAATTCTGTTTTGCTCATGAGCTAAGTTAAGTAAGCAAGCATTATGGGCTAGGAGTTAAGGCGGCCACCTTAATTCCTATGCTAAGTGAGCTCTCCGAAAACTTGAAGTATATGAAATTAATGAATTAAAACTTGAGGGATGCTTGCTGCCCTTCTGTGAACAAAGTGTTAAGTGGTGTGTGTTTGTGTGCTTCTTTGATTTGTTGTGCATGCTAACCCCCGATTATGATATTATTGTTATATGCATGTATCTTAGTGTTTTCTTTGTCTTTATGTTTTCATTGCAGGAGTAAGGATTATTTTGCCATTACATTCTTGGCATATGTTAGGCCTTGGAGTCCATAAGTTAGGCATTGGATGCCACGGAATCCTTATTGAGTTTTATAACTAACCCGCCCTACTCTACTTTTGTAGGTAAAGGTTTGCTTGAAAGATCAAGCTAAGAGTCTTGAGTACTCTTTCTGTATGCTTCTGTATGCTAAGGTTGGATTTGTGTATGGTATTGCTCAAAATATTCTAAGTATATAAGTTGCTTGTAAACAAGCTAAAAAAAAATGTGGACTTTCTGTGCAGGACTTGAAGTCTTAGAATTGTGGGAACAAGGTCTATTAAGGTGGAAATTTGTGTTCCATGGCTTTGTGGATTTATGGCTTGCTTTTAAGCATGTTTTTGTTGGTCTAACTTTAGTGACCAAATTATGGACTTAGCTAAAATTTGGCCAAACTTGGCTTTGGGCTTGTATTATGGACTTGGACATTTTTGGGTATTTTTATTGCTTGGTGGACTTACCAAGGCCCATGCATGAATTTATGGGTTATGTTTTCATGAAACTTGAAGCATGTTGAAATTGGGCTTAAATGTACGTTTTGGGCTTAAATAAGAACTTGGAAAATTTAATTTTATTCTTGGTTAATTTTGGGCCATATGCATGTTAAGTACTAAAAGGCCCATAAGCCCATGTCTATGTTGAAAGCATGCAATGTTTGGCTATGTATGCTCACTTAGTAAATAACATGCAAGTAAACTTAGAAAAAACATGAAATTGGATGCTTGTGTAAAGCTTGGCTAATAAGAAATTTAAGTGCACATATGTGAATTAATACATGCCTAAGCATTAGTTGCATCTAAAGGCGTTAAGTGAATATGTGCTCTAGTGAACACCAAAACACATAAGCATGCAAAGCATATGCATGAAAATAGGTTTTTAAACTTAAGTTGGTGTTTTGGTTGCCATGCATATTCTTGGCTAAGCTTGGTAAAGACCATGAAAATGAACACATGAAATCCACATAGGTGCTAGCTTGTTTCTGAGAGCACTTCAACTTAACCTTAATTAAAGAACTTAACGAGCTAGTACCGATAAGTATCCTGGGGTTCGTGCCCATAAGTCTTAGTGAGTTTTAAAAACCCCTTCTGTGTAATGAAAACTTCCGCTGCATGTTTTAAGAAATCAGGCCCAAATGGGCCAGGGGCAATTTAGGGCATGACACAAGTGGTGCCTAGAAGAGTAAGAAGAAGAAAGTCAGAGAGGAACCAATAGTGCCAAAACCAAGGAAGGTGGTGAAAAAGGAGAATGAGCCACAAAAGTTTAGGCCTCCTGTCGAACTTGTGGGAAACACCATGGTTATAAACCATGATATAAGGCCATAGATGGCTATTTGAAGTATGGTTCCTAGGACCATTAGGTAAAAGATTGCCCCATTAAAAGATGAGAGGAAATTGTTAAGAAGGTTTGGAACCTTTTGGCCCAGAACATAACCAACTAGAATGAGGGTACTAGTGCCACTAGCCAAGCAAGCCCAAGGAGTACCCAGCAATCTAGTGCAAAATAAGCGGCATCAACCATAGGGAATAGTGTACCAGATTGATGCAACAGGAAGGCCTCAAGAATCAAGCACAGAAATGAGGGAGATACACTAGGTGAGGCTAAAGAAAGAAGCACTAAAAGGTAAGATTTATCTTGAAGATAAGCTTGTTTCTATGCTTTATGATATTGGAGCTTATATTTTAATTATTTTAGCTAGATTATTGAAAGAATTGAATTTATCAGTACATTGTCTGAAATGTATATGGTCAAAATAGCTAGAAATGAAATAATGTCAATTCATCATGCTAGTTAAAGATTGTGTGATTATGCTAGGAAAACTAGAATTTAATGCTAATCTGATCATACTGGAAACTAGTGCATATGATATTATCCTAGGGATGAATTTGCTTGCTGAGAATAATGTGATTATAGATTTCCAGGCTAGGAAACTAATATTGCTGGGATTATAAGTGCATGATCTAGGTGAATCACTGAAATGTTATAAAAATTGGCAACTAAAAGTTATATACCACATACTTATACTTTCTGGAGAAAAGAATATGGGTCATAATATGGATAGAACAATGGATGAACTACGTAGAATCCTCATTGTGGGAGTTTCCAAAGGTGTTTCGTTCTAATTTTCTTGGAATTCCACCTTTAAGAAAAATGGAATTTGAGATTGAATTAACACCAAGAGCTACTCATGTGTTAATTGCTCTTTATAGGATGGTTATTCTAGAAATGAATGAGCCCAAAAAGCAACTTGATAAGCTTCTCGGGAAAGGTTTCATTAGGCCTAATGTGTCTACATGGGAAGCACTAGTGCTGTTTGTGAAAAATAATGATGGAACCCTAAGTTGTACATTGGCTATAGAAAGCTCAATGCCATGACTGTAAAGAATAAGTATCCTCTTATTAGGATAGAAGATCTATTTTATCAATTGAAAGGAGCAAGGGTATTTTCTAACATTGATCTCAGGTCTGGATATTTTCATTTGAGAGTTAAGGAAGAGGATATCTCAAAGACTGCCTTTAGAACAAGGTATGGTCATTTTGAGTACATAGTAATGCCATTTGGACTTATAAATGCTCCTACATTTTTCATGAACTTGATGTAGAAGGTGTTTAAACCTTATCTAGACTACTTTTTGGTAGTGTTTATAGATGATCCTAGTGCACTCAAAGGATGAAAAGGCACATGAAGAACACTTAAGCCTAGCACTAAACTTGCTAAAAAAGCATCAATTCTATGGCAAGTTAAGTAAGTGCCATTTTTGGTCCACAGAAGTGGGATTTCTAGGCCACATTTTAAATGGACAATGGCTGGTTATGGATCTAGAAAAGATCAAGTTTGTCTTATAATGGAAGCAACCTCAAAATGTAAGGGAAATAAGAAGTTTTTTGGGGTTAGCTGGCTATTATAGAAAGTTTGTGCATAAGTTCTCTGTAATAGTTAATCCTTTGACTTGATTAACAAGGAAAGATCCAAAGTTTGAGTGGTCAAAAAAGTGTGAGGAAAGCATCCATGAGCTAAAGCGAAAGCTCACTACAGCACCTATTTTGGTTCTTCTTGACCCCACAAAGCCTTTTGAGGTTTACACAGATGCATCTATGGTAGGGTTAGGATGTGTGTTAAAGCAAAGGGAACAAGTTGTTGTTTATGGTTGAAGGTAATTAAGACCACATGAGAAAAGCTATCCAGTTGATGATATAGAGTTGGCTGCTGTGGTTTTTGTTTTGAAGCAATTGAGGCCTTATTTGTTAGGAAATAAGTTTTAATTCTTTACTGACCATAAGAATTTAAAGTATCTTTTTACTAAGAAATACTTAAATATGATACAAAGAAAATGGCTAGACAAGTACATGAAAAGTTGTTCCAAGGGTTCTCTTATAGGCAAGAATTGTAGATTTCTATGATAGGATTTCTGTGCCAAGTAGGCATGGTTTAAGATAACAGATCCTTAAGGAAGCTCATCATAGCATGATGAGCATACACCTAGGAACACTAAAAATGTACAAGGACTTGAAGGAACACTTCTGTAGTCCAACATAAAACAAGACATTGGTGTCTTTGTATCTAAGTGTTTAGCTTGCTAACAAGTAAAAATGGAGCACTACAAGCCAAGAGGCAAACTTCAAAGCTTGCCTATTGCTGAGAGAAAGTGGGGTTCTATAGCAATGGATTTTCTGGTAAGCATGCCTGTGACTAGGAGAAGACATAACACAATCTGGCTTATTGTGGAGTTTGCCCATTTCTTGCCCATTAACCTCTTAGATCCCTTGGATAGGCTAGCAAAGTTGTACATACAAGAAATATGAGTCCCAGATGATATTTTTTTAGTTAAATACCTAAGGTTTGGTTTTAAGTTTTAAAGGTCTTTGCATCAAGCCTTCGATACTCAGTTGAAGTTAAATTCTACCTACCATCCTTAAACATATAGGCAAATAGAAAGAACTATCCAAGTTCTGGAGGATATGTTAAGGTGTTGTGCCTTGGATTTCTAAAGGGAATGGAATCAACTCCTACCTTTGGTGGAGTTCTCATATTATAATAGTTATTACACAATGATAAAGATGGCACCATATGAAGCATTGTTTGGGAGAACGTGCATCACACCCCATTGTTGGCATGAGTCCAGTGATAGGTTAAAGTTAGGACCGGACCTTGTTTGTGACACTACTAAGAACATAAATGTGATCCAGGAAAGAATCAAGGCTGCCAACAGTAGAAACGAGACTTGTACTAACTTAAAGAGAATGAGGGACTTAGATTGCCAAATTGGAGATTATGTGTGGGTAAAGGTGTCTCCAATGTAGGGTATAGTTAGATTTGGAAAGAGAAGTAAGCTGGCACAACTATATATAAGACCATTCCAAGTGCTTGCTAGAATTAGTAATGTGCCTTACAATTTGACCTACCCCCTAAGTTAGGAAACATTCATGTATATTTCATGTGAGTATGCTCAAGAGGTACTTGTCTGACTTGAGTCAATTGGTACCAGCAACTAGTGTTCCTATGGCCCCAAACCTCACCTATGAAAAAGAACCAATGAAGGTTCTAGCCAAGGACACTAGGAAGCTACGAAGTAGATGGATAAAGATGGTGAAGGTCAAATGGCCACATCATACAAAAGAAGAGGCAACATGGGAAATAGAAGCTGAAATGCTTAGGAGATATCTAGAACTTTTCCCTAAGTTGCTAGAAATTTTGGTTAACCAAATTTATTTGTGGGGGGGGGGGGGGGGGGGGAAGAGATTGTCATGCCTTTGACTTGTATAGGCCTAGGGCTGGAAGTGTTAGTGCAGTGATATAGCATACAAGGTAAAAAATGGAAACAAGTAGCAAAGTAAGCATGTTAAATTGTTTTGATTTAACCAGGTCCAAGAAAAATGGTGCTTAGTATGCTTATGTGTGGTAATGGTGTTTTTGTGTTAAAGAAGTAGTTGTGGACTCAATTGACCAAATTAAGAGTTATACCAAGTGATGAAATTTAAGCAAACACAATGGGGAAGTGTGGAATGTATCATGCAAAGAAATGAGAAGAATAAGTGGAGGTTTAGGCTAAAAATGGTGCCACATGTCCACGGTTGGATATACATGCTTCCAGTAGTTATGGGTAGTTGTTGGGCTAATTCTGGTTAACCTTCAATGGAGAAGAAGCTAAACCAGAGAACCAAAGCTAAAATTTATTGTGTTCTAAGAAGGAGAAGGCAAATCAAGTGAAAATATAAGTAAAGAAGGTAGCTTCAACCACAAGGCAACAAATTTTTGGAAAAAACAAGCTCATTTGTGCATCCAGACATTTGTGTTGTGGTAAGGGTTCAAATATGAGTCTTTTTCTTGAATTTAGAAAAGATTATGGTAATTCTTGTGGAAATGATAAGCTCCAGGGAATGGTTTCAATGCCAAATCAACCTAGAAGCTGTTAGGGGCTAGGGTACCTTCAAGAAATATGGTGTTTCTAGTTAGAATATTTAGGAAGCAAGCATTGGGGCTCTATCTTAGGTTTGTCCCACCTAGTTTGGTGTATGGAGCTCTAAGATTTAAGCTTAGATAACTAAAATTAAGATAAGTAATTAAACTTAGCACTAGGCAATGCTTGCTAGGCCTCAGGGCTGTTAAGTTATGTATGTGGTGTGTGTGTCTTATGTGCTTTCTTGTTTGGTTGCGTGCCCTGACCCTTATTATGTTCATTATTTTGTTTTGTGTATTACTGTGTATGTTTTCTATGTTTTGGTTGTAGGATAAGCTCTAGAGAAGCCATGTGCTTATGTTATGTATATGTGTATATGTAGGCGTATATTGCTATTTTGGCCTTTACTGAGTAGCATCACTCATGCCCTACTTACATTGTTTCAGGAAAAGGTCTTACTGACTGAGTATGGGTTAAAGTGCTTTTGTCTTGTATTTTGAGTTTTAGGTAATCTTCCGGACTCTAAGTGTTAGTATTAGTAACCAATGTTGGTCAATGTGATTATCTGACCAAGCATTGTGTTTATATGCTTGTAGGCAATTGTTGCTGTTGGGTGTGGGAACTAGTTGTGTATATGGTCTGTATTAGTGCCTAGGAAGTTAGTTGTAAAAGCCTGTTATGGGGCATCCAAATGTATAAAGTGTTAGTGGGGTTGGACATGTACTTGTGCTCTAGCCTAGTGTCCACAAGGCCCAAAGGTAGGCTTACCAGGACATATGTGTATTTGCTTGGACTTGAGCAAGTTTGTAACTTGATTCTGGCTATGAAAGTGTGGTACCACTTATTTTTACCTTGTAATAACCTACAAAACTAGTTTAACTTGATTTTTGGGCACTAAATAGACTCTTCTAACAAGGCAATATGAATTATGCTATTTCTTGAGCAAAATCAAGAAACTAAGTGTAGAATTTGGTTAAGTGTCCTAAATTGCATGTCCTAGGCCACCCAATAAGGCTAAATTGCTACATTATGATAAGAAACCTCTTTAAATGCATGGAAATGCATAGGGTAGGGTGGTTTAGGGCATGACAGAAAGCTGTCACAGAAAGATGATTTTGTGGAGAAACTTCTGGAAAGACTAGACAAAGTAGAAAGGCAAGTGACCTGGTGATGATTCCCCCTCACAATCACCAAAGCCCATATGTCAAGTGATTTCAAATTTTAGAGACTAGAATGTCACAATAGCAAGGGTGATCCACAGACACATCTTGCCAAATACAAGAGGAGCATGATCCTATATGAAGCTAATGATGGCACCTTGTGCAAATGTTTCAAAGTCATCTTGTCGGGATTGGCAACGACATGGTACAACTCACTCCCTTTAGGTTCCTTTTCTTGCTTTTGTGACCTCCCTATGGCATTCACCCAAAAATTAGGAAGTCGACCAATGGTCAAGATGGCTGTGCAGATGTTCAATGTAACACAAGAGGAAAATGAATCACTCTAGTGCTATGTTGAGCGATTCAATCGTGAGGCATTGAGCCTGCTAGATTTCCGTCCTGAAATTCACATCTTGGCAATGGTGTATGGACTTTGATGAGATTCATAGCTATTCTACAAATTTTTTGAAGATCCCTCTGACACCCTCAATAAGTTTTACCAAAAGGCCAAACAACATATGACAGCTGAAGAATTAAGAAGCAGTTGCCCGAGGTACAAAATCAAGGACAGCCAATGTCATCAAACCAACCATGACTTGAAGGAGAGGTGGGTGGGTAGCACCCTCAGAGAAATAGGGAAAGAAGCCCTTGTTCACACCTTTTAATACCATAAGGACAAACATTCCCATGGCCCTAGAAAGACAAGTGGGCGTCCAAGACCCAAAGCTGATGTCATCAAACAACAAAAAGAATCTAAAAAAGTACTATCATTACCATAGAGACCACAACCATGATACAGAAAATTGCAACCAGCTTAAAAAGCATATTGAGCTGCTGATCAAGCAAGGACAATTGAAAAGGTATCTTCATTTTCTGTCACCTAAGGAACATGAAAGAAAAGATCACGAGCGAAGAGCTGAGGACAAGGATTATGATTCAAATAGACGTCATAATAATCACAGCTTGCGATGGCAGCCACCCCCTGCCGGGGTCATCCAGACCATCACAATAGGATGACAATGAGTGAAATGAAAAGAAAAGTGCAGAAGATCGTGCTCATGAAATCTAATAGTCTGACCAACCAATTGACCAACCAAGATAAAATGGTAGTGAAGTTCCTTCTAGATGACCCCCTCTTGATGATGGCCCGAATTGGAAATTGGGACATATAAAGGGTTCTTTGTGATGACAGATCTAATGCTGATGTATTGTTCACTCATTTGGTTCCAAGCTTAAGAATCAACAAGACCAAGCTTAAACCATTGTTGATCCAACATTCAAAGTTGGACCGGGGGAATTGCCTATCAATAGGTAGATTGACCTCCCTCTTATTTGAAAAAGAAAGTCAATTAAGGATGAAATAGAACTGGTTACTTCAGCAATGACTAGATTCATTGTTATTAACATCCCATCCCCCTACAATACCATATTTGGAAGACAAACACAAGGAAGCATGGATATGAGGCTGGACATCAAATACTTAACAGTGACATTTGAGACAAAATAAAGGGATGCCATTATCTACATCGATCAAACTGAAGTAAGGGAAGTCTTCACAAAAGCTCGGCAAACACCTAACAAAATTCATGCTGGAACGTCAAGAGAAGCTGTTGACTTTTGTTCTAAAGAAACTCAAAATGAGGTAGAAAAAATAGGAATGGCAACATGACTGCCATTGAACTAGGGAGTCGCAAAGAAAAATCATCCCCAAAAAAGGTATTTTGTAGCTAATACCAAACTAAAACACTAGCATGAGAGCAAAGTATCCGGGTCATACTTATCTTTTGTCTTGAATGAAAGAAGCTTGTTCAATCCCTCGTATATTCCCTAAACTTCAAAATTTGTAACAAACTCAGATATAGTGGAGCAAAAAAGAGGCTAAAAACAAAATGACCAAATGTTGTTAGTTAGGGCTGTAATCCCTTCATATGATGTTTGTCAAAATAAGTCAAAGTGATACTAGCTAAAGCTAAAACGGTGGTTAATATGAGCAAAAACGTATTTACCCTTGATGTAATTAGGGTATTTCACCTGCAGTGTTCTTGGAATGGTGAACCTTATGGTGATCCCAAGGCACATAAAAGTTGGTGGAGTCACTAAGATCAGGGCAAATACCCAAAAAAAAAAAAATAAAGGAGAGCAAGAAAGAATAAGGGGGTAAGGAGACCCCTAGACATGAGAAAAGAAAACATTGGTCAGACAATGTTGTATCCTTGACATGATAAGCTTGCAAGAATAACATTGGACGAAGCTTTGTCTAAACACCACCCTCAGTAAGCCACTAGGGGTGAGCCTCAGGACAATGAGTGTAGTCTACACGGAACGTCCTAATGAAGCTAACAACCCTTGGTCAAGCAACCCCAAAGTTACACACAAGTTAAAAGATACAAAAAAAAGGGTAAGGACAAGAAATAGTCTTCCTAGCTAAGGACATAGCATCCGAAAGCTAAAATGAATAGTCCAAGAGAACTAAAGGAAGAAGCATGCCCGAAAAAGTGATTTCATTAGGGAAGATTATTAAAGGGCAGGTGACCATATTTGGATAATGGCTTTAAGTGGGAATCCACCATAAAATTGAAAACATCTTGAAACAAAGTACCCATGATAAGAATTCGCTTAGTACACAAAAAAAAATTGTGACCGAAAAAGCCTTGGAGGAAACCAGTTGAGCTAAGCGTCGAGGATAACCTCAATGAAAATTGTATAATCCTAGTGAAAGCAAGAATAAGGATAATCTTGGATCTGATAAAAGCCAAAAATAGAAAGACCCTTGGGAAAATACCCCGGCAAAATCAAAACCTGAAATAGTACCCCGAATAAGTAAATAGCTTAGGAGCACAAGCTCAAGACATAACGCTAAAAATGCCCGACGATCAAGCCTAATTATTTTAATGGCTCCAGTGATCCAAAGAAGGGGCAAGGCCATCTCCTTCCAACCCCTCCGAAAAAGGAGTATAATACCAAAAGAAGCTCACAAGCCTAAAGCTTACTTTGAGCTGTAAATGAAGGCTTGTTTTGAACTTTGAAAAAGGAGCTCAAAATGGATCTTGTAAGACTTAGAAATTTTTGAGCAATCGTGCAAAAAAGTACCATGGCCCAAGCCATAATAAAAGCCATTCAAAACCTTAGGCTGTAAAGACTTGCGTTTGGGAAAGACTTTGAAGTGGAAGAACTGACAAAGAACGAATGGAAATGATAAGGTGATTCCATTAAGAACAAAGTCATAACATCCAAAATTACAAAAAAATACGCTCTCTGTCCCAAATACTTTGCATCATTCCTTTTTCAGCAATTAATCTATGATTTTTTATTTTCAACGTTTTAGCATATAAATGAAAAACATTTAAATATGAATGATAAATCACGACCTATAGTTTCTAAACATATATATTTTTTATTTTTTCTAACAAACAGTAATATGAATAAGTTTAAGTCAAACTAGTCAAAAAATTTAAATGGAGCAAAGAAAATGGGACGAAAGGAATATATAAGAATAGAAGGGCAGCCCTAAGTTGAGGAGTTTGGGTTTTCTTCCTTAGAATCTCCTTCAGCCTCTACTTCCTCTTTAGGCTCTAGGGGCAAGGACAAGTCATGGAACTCCCTCATCGACCACGCAGAAGCTGGATCCTCAAGGGTGTCTAATGCAAAAAGACTGAAAATGTCTAGGTTGAGGTATTTCCACATGATGTGATAGTGAAAAAGGCACCACCCAGCCTAGAAACCAGTCATCGCTATCTTTTTTGAGTCCTCCTTGTCCTTAGCTAGCTTCTTGTGGTTTGCCAGAATAGTAGAAAGTTAGCCCTTGACAAATAGAGAGATTCAAGGTCAACTTTTCTTTTTCCTTCATTAAAGCTTCATGGACTCCCCAATTCGCCTCCATCTTTCAAGCTCGCTACTCCAACTTCAGACCGAGATTCTTTATTATGGACGAATAATGGTATGTGATCCCTATTACTTAATCAGTAATCAAGGAATTCCATTCACCTAGTTTGTCTTCACATGCTTTCTTCATCTTCTCAACTTTTCTAGAAACCATTACAAAGGCCTTCTGTGCCTTTTTAGCAGCCTCCTAGGACTTGATTTGAACTTCCCTCCGTCTTGCGAGGTAGTCTAAGTAAAACCTAGCAATGGCCAGCATCTGCACCAAAAAGCTTGGTAAGGGCAAAAACCCAGCCAAAAGAGTAACAATAGTTGAGAAACTTAAAATACCTTGGTAGCGTACTCGGCCATTTTATCAAGTACCCGGTCTTCGTGATAAGTAGTGTCAATGGAGAGAGTCCTGAAAGTAGCCCTAGAGATAATACCTCAGGGCCAATTAAGGAACCATCACCTGGCAGTTTTCTTAGTCGAATAAATCCATGTCCTTGATCACTCCACAGATGAGAGACCTTGGGATAGCATCGAAAGGCAACTGGGTGTTCCTCTCTGACCTCTTGCGTTCATGTTCGGCCTTTTAGTTGGCCGTTGGCTCAGTCCCTAGATAATCATGCCTATGGTTGGAATGTGCATCTATCCCTAACCAGGTGTCAATAACAGGGTATAGAGTAAAAGGATCTAAATCCCCCAACATAAAATTGGGAAAGAAACTTGTCTAGTCATCATTTTTGGCGGGAAAGGCAAGAGTGTCATCCAAGGGGATCCGTTCCAGTTCACCAGAAAATGTTTTTTCTTTCCCCTTTGATATTTCAAGAAGGGGAGTCTCTAGGGGGAATGTTTTTTCTTTCCCCTTTGATATTTCGGGAAAAAGAGTCTCCAGGGGGGCCATTTTCGAACATAATGGGGAAAGTGCCAAAAGCCCTTAAGTTTGAAGCTTCAGAACTAGGGACCTCAGTGGCAGCTACCCCAGTAATTGCACTTTCCTTCATTGTCTTTTTAACTTTTAGACCTTCCAAAGCCTTTCTCAATTTCTTCCTTTTTGAAGATTTGCCTTTCTTGATTTCTTCCTTTTTAAAGATTTTTTACTTCCTTCTTCATCTCTCCTATTTTGTTCCTAAAAAATTTTCTTTTTATAATAGTCCACAGATTTCAACCCATTTACAAAAAAGTAGGAAATCAATAAGTACCTCAAGAAAAAAGGAAAAAAAATAAAAAATGCACATATGATTAAGGATGTCAGTAAATTTATATTCCCCCCCCCCCCCAAAGTAGTTTTACCAAACTCAGAGGATCAGTGCCAGCTTGTTCTTTCTTAGACATTTCCACAACTTTCATATGGCAAAGAACTTATTGCATCATCTAATCCCAATTAATGGGAAAAGGTTAAAGGTCATTATCCTCCTGAGCTTCCCCCAACTTTGCTACTTACCGAAGTCATAGATCAAAAGATTTGAAAGTCTCCAAGAGTTCCCATTCAAGAAGACTTCAAGCATCACCCATATTGGTCTGTAAAGCTCCTAAAGTCTAGTTTCCTGAAATCTTCCAAGATTGAGGGATTTTCATAAAACAATATTTTTATTTCCATCCTCTCATGCTGTCCTTAGCTCTATAAATGAAAACATACTTCTTACCATGGACCACCAGAGGTAGCAAAAAATAAAAGAAACCCTTTGGCTCAGGCTGTAACATATAACATTGCATGAAAACCAAAATAGCAGGTTTGATTTTAAAATCCTTGTACATAAAGAGGAAAACATTGATATGGGCATAATAGTTATGGGGAAGATGGTTCACGAATATGTCATGAAAGTTACAAAAATCTACTAACATAGGATGAAGAGGATATTAAAGGCCAACCTTTAATTGCTTTAAAAAAATGGTGATTTCATCAAAGTAAGGGTTGTAGCTCTATTTGTCCTTATTTGATAGAGGAATGACAGCTTCCATTTTTCCATATATGAAAAAATGGTGCAACTAAGGTGAATGTCCAAAGAACCCTAGGGGTTTTCAAACAATGAAGAAAGGACAGTAGAAAAGGGAGGTGATGAAACTATTTTGGGATTATAGGCCATTACTAACAAAAATAAAAAAAAGTACAAGAATCATTAGTTTGGCTAAAAAGAAAAAAGGAAAGAAAACAAACAAGGCAATCTACAACCTACCTTTAGCCATAGATGATTGGCCAGAATGGTGGATGGCTTAAAAAAATCAAAGACCTTCACCATCAATAAAAGACCGGAAGGAAAAACATAGAGGGCACAGGAAAAACAAGCAAAGTAAGAAAAGTGAGGAACTCTTCGTTAAAAAAAAAAAGATATATAGCTCAAGGAGAGAATCACACAGGATACGACAGTTACCCTCTTAATAAGTTTGTCAATCTTTAGGGAAATGAAGTGATGATCCACACAAAAGGATGAAGGGGAAAATGATGCATCGACTGGGAAAACCCAGAAGAATATGAAACATCATAGACATCCCGAGGTGTATTAACAAAATTATCATCTTAAGAAGAGTAGTGCTATCACTTGTAAAATATAGTCTAATAGTCATCTGAAAAGGAAAAAATACTACTCCAGAATCAAAGGCTTAAATAGCGATCTTGCATTTGAATGATCCTCTTGGATTGCCAAAAAAAAAAAGATGGGAGAGAGAGAAAAAAAAAAAGAACTAGAATGCTTAACCAAGAGACTTCAAAGTAATAAAAGACTTACCTCATAGCCCCTTGGATAAAGAATTAGAATTACCTTGAGCATGAACTTTAGAAAGATTAAGTTCATAGGGTAAGCCAATCCCTGAAGAATGCTTCGGTTGAAGAAGACCCCAAAGAATAAGCTTTAACAATTCACCAGAAACCTATATCAGATAGGCACATATCACACAATGATCATTTCCACCAAAGTACCTGATGCCCCATGACAATGTAGTCCTGATAAGCATATCGCGGAAATGGATGACCTCAGGCACATACCCAATGTTGAATCCGAGGTTCGTTGGCAAAACAAACATAGCATATTGTTTTCTATCTGAAACTCAAGGTTGACTTCGGACAAGTAGGGAAGAGGCATGTGATGGCTAAAGGAGTCAAATCACCACTAGTGTAGACCTTGCATTTAGCTACTTCTGAATGTACCTTAGAGTAAACATCTCCTAAGGAGACTTTATGAAGAGTCCATTCAAAAACAACAATAGAGAACCTCGAGAACGGGGGAACATCAATGCTGAGCCTCTTACTTCAGCAAAAATACCTCTTAGGCTAATGCCCCTACACTGACCATCTCTTCTTGAGGTACTTCTGATACTTCAATTGTGGGATGAACTTTACCTTTGAAGTAGTGTTCCAGTAAAGTCCCCTTAAGGGAACACTTCCCTGAAGTTCCTCTAGGAACACAACAAAAACCATTACCCCTACACCCAGAAGAGGTATCACCCCACCAACTGATACAGAATTCAAAGCTAGCCCTCAAATAAGAGGTCCTGGTATGACACCCTGGAATCTCACTATTGGTATACACGTGTCCTATCTAGTTCCAGAGGCCACCAATTGAACTAATCATTGCCAAACCAATAAGTAAAGAAGGTCCTCTCCACTACAAATGTAACAAGCCTAGTTGCAATGTTAATACTTCTCATCCTCTCACATACCTCATTTGACTTAAGCGTCAGAGGCTTTCTCCCTTGAAAACTTTTGGGGACCCTTATAGCATCTCTTCTTTGTGTTTTAGGCTTCCTTTAACAGGGCACTATAGCAACACCGGCATGTCGACGGAATCGGTCAGGGAGGATAATCACCATCAATTACCATAAGGGAGAAGAACACTAAAAGGCATAAGGCAAGTGCTAGAAAGATTACATAGCTACATTCATAAGTTACTTTGAACTAAGGTCAAGGGCATGAAACCTTTAAAATTATATGAAATTAATGCTATAAAAAGATGTCTAAGGATAAGGCTATCATGAATATGACCTAACAATGCCCTCAGTTGCCAAGGAGGAATCAAACACAAGCCATGGATGACAATTTGAGCTCCATCAAGGTTAATACCACCCTTCTAAGGCAAGAATGATTTGGTGCTTATTTGGAGTGGGAGGCCAAAATTAAGATAATCTTTGATTACCATAACTACTCTAACAAGAAAAAGGTAAAATTAGCTATTGTTGAGTTTACTTACTATTTGCTTGTCTAGTGGAATCAGTTGGCTCAAGATGATCATGAATAGGAAGTTTGTGCCCAACTATGACTATAGAAATTTTTATCATAGGCTTCAAAAGTTAGTGCAAGGAAAAAAGATAATAGAGGACTATTACAAAGTGATAGAGATGGCCTTGATTCAAGCGAATGTCAAAGAGGATGAAGAGGCTACAATTGCTAGGTTTCTAAATGGACTCAACTATGATATAACTACCATAGTAAAGATGCGACATTATGCTGATTTAGAGAAGTTGATGCATCAAGCTAACATGGCTGAAAGAGCATTACAAAGAACAAGAATGGCATGCTTTAGAGGTTTCAATGTAAGGCCTAATTGGCCTAAGAAAGCCAGGAAGTAGCCACCAAAACCCAAGATTGACGTGTCAACAAGCGAGGAGGCTAAGCCACATCCTAAAGACAAAGGTACATCTACATACCCAAGTCATTCCTAGAACTAGAGATATTGAGTGTTTTTAAATGTAGGGGAAATGGGCATTATGCTTGAGATTATGCCAACAAAAGGCCCTTGTTCATGAATGAACTTGGAGAGCTTGTTACTGATGATGAGGAGGACAATGAAGGAGACTATGATGATATGCGCCAATTAGAGGACATTCTTCTAGGATAAGAGCCATCAGAAGTTAGAGATTTGTGAGTTACATGGAAAGCTCTAATTGTGCAAGTAAAGGAGGATTGAAACCAAAGAGAGAACATATTTCACACTAGGTGCTGAATTGGAGACAAGGTCTGTGGCTTAATTATAGATGGTAGGAGTTCCATAAATGTTGCTAGCACTACATTGGTGGAGAAGCTACATTTACCTACAAAAAAGCTCCCACACCCTTATAGATAACAATGGTTTAATGATGCAAAATAGGTAAGGGTTGTAAAACAAGTTCTTATGCCTTTTAACATTGGTTCCTATAAGGATGAAGTTTTTTGTGATGTAGTACCTATGTAGGCATGCCATATCTTACTTGGTACATATAGAAATATAATAAGAAAGTCACTCATGATGGGTTTAAGAACTTATATTCTTTTGTTCCCCAAAATAGGCCAGTTACACTTCTTCCTTTTTCACCACAACAATCCTTGGAGGATCAAAGGAAATTGTAAAGCAAGAAAGAAGGAAAATGAAGTTAGAGGAAAGTTAAAGACCTAAGAGAACAAAAGGAAAGGAAAGTTAAGAGAATAATTGAGGAAAAAGGTGAGAATAGAGGAATTGACAAGGAAGTGAGTTGATTTATTCTGAGAAAACAACAAGAGAGGAAATATGAGAGAAGAAAATAGTGCTTATTTGCAAAAATGAGATATGTGACACAAGCCCTAAAAATGCAAAGGCTAGTGCTTCTTTTGCTCTCTAAATATTTTTTTTCTTACTTTAGATGAGCTAAAAACTCTTCCTAGTGATGTTGTATCTTTATTACAAGACTTTGAAGATGTATTTCATAAGGAACCAAGTGGATTGCCACCATTTAAAGGGATTGAACACTAGATTGGTCTCATTCCAAGAGCTTCAATCTCAAATATGCCAACTTATAGGAATAATCTGAGGAGACTAAGGAAATTCATAGGCAAATGGAGGATCTGTTGTAAAAGGCTATGTTAGAGAAAGCACGAGCCTATTTACTGTACTTGTTCTTTTGGTGCCAAAAGAAGATAGCTCATGGAGGATGTGTATAGATTCTAGGCCTGTCAACAAAATCAATATAAAGTATAGGTATCTTATCCTTATACTTGATGATATACTTGATGAATTGCATGGTTCTACTATGTTTCAAAGATTAATTTAAAGAGTGAATACCACCAAATTTGAAAAAGGAAAGGGATGAATGGAAAACAACTTTTAAAAACCAAACTTGGGCTATATAAGTGCCTGGTCATGCCATTTGGTTTAACCAAGGCACCTAGCACTTTTATCGGACTCATGAATCATGTTTTACGTGATTATATAGGCAGATTTGTTATTGTCTATTTTGATGATATTTTAGTTTATAGTAAAAGCTTAGAAGATCATGTGGAGCATTTGAGACTAGTGTTGGTACATTGAGAGAACAAAAGTTGTATGCTAATCTTAAGAAATGCTCTTTTTTTACAAACCATGTCATATTTTTTTTGGCTATGTTGTGAAATCTGACAGTGTTGAAGTTGATAAAGAGAATGCTACATCTATTCAAGAGTGGCTTATTCCCATATCAATTTTTTAGGTGAAATCATTTCATGGACTAGCAAGCTCTATAAGAGGTTTGTTAAGAACTTTCCACTATTGCAGCACTTTCTTGTAGAAGTTTTAAAAAGAATGTGGCTTTTAAGTGAGAGAAGGTGCGACATGATTCATTATTATTGTTAAAGGAAAAATTTTGTAATGCACTATTATTAGCATTGCCTAACTTCACTAAAGCTTTTGAGAATGAGTATGACACTTCAGAAATAGGCATTAAAGTTATGTTGTTGTAAGAAGCCTACCCCATTGCTTACTTTATTGAGAAGTCAATTTGTGTAGCATTGAACTATCCTGTTTTTAAATAAAGCGATGTATCCATTAGTGAGGGCATTGGAGACTTGGTAGCATTATTTGTGGCCAAAAGAGTTTATGATCCATAATGATCATCTATCTCTTAAACATCTTAAGTGTCAAGGCTAGTTGAATAGAAGACATGCAAGATGGGTGGAGTTCATTAAGTCCTTCATAAATGTCATTAAATATAAGCAAGGTAAAGACAATATTATGGTAGATGCACTCTCAAGAAGGTATGTGTTACTTCCTACTTTAAAAGATAATGTTCTTGGATTTGAGCACTTAAAGAGTTATATGCATCTGATTCTGATTTTGGAGAGATTTATTCTAAATGTGCTAAAATTGCCTTTGATAAGTTCTATCAAATGGATGGTTTTCTTTTTATAGAGAATAGGTTGTGTGTGCCTCAAACTTCAATGTGTTGAGGAACATGTTTTTTGGCCATACATGGAAAGGGACATGAAGAGGGTTTGCAATCATTACATCAATGTAAAATAGCTAAATGGACACAAACTACTCATGGATTGTACATTCCATTGCTTACTTCTTCACACCCATGGATTGATATATCTATGGATTTTGTTGTAGGACTTCCTAGGACTAAGAAATAAAGAGATTATGTTTTTGTTGTTGTGGACAAGTTTTCAAAGATGGCATACTTCATACCATGAAACAAAATGGATGATGTTGTGAATGTTGTTGACTTGTTCTTTACTAAATTGGAATTACTTCATGGAGTGCTAAGGACCATTGTTTCAGACTGAGACTTAAAGTTCTTAAGCCACTTTTGGAGAACATTGTAGGGAAAGCTTGAAACAAAGCACTTGTTTTCTACATCATGTCACCCACAAATTAATGGCATAACTGAAATAACAAATAGAACATTAATTACTTTGCTTAGGGCCACTACTAAGAAAAATTTAAAGTTTGGGGAAGATTGTTTATCATATGTGAAATTTGCATATAATATAGTTGCACATGGTACTACATGTCATTCAAATTTTGAAATTATATATGGCTTTAATCCATTGAATCCATTAGATCTTTTGCCATTGCCTAATAATGAGTTTTCCAGCTTGAAAAGTGAGAAAAAGGCAGATCTAGTTCAAAAGTTGCATGAGAAGGTTAAACTTCAAATTGAGAAAAGGAGCCAACAATATGCAAAATTAGCCAATAAAGGGCACAAGAATATGATCTGTGAGGAACCATCTTAACAAATGCTTGTTTAGTACTTTAGCTAGGCTAGATCATTCCATTGCCTAATCCAAACTCTTAATTAGGCCAGAATCATTTCTCATTTCCAGGATCTTTTGCCGAGATTTATTATGTAAATCCTAGTCACTTGCTTAGCATTTAGTATTTACTTGAGAGTTAAGAAAAAAATTTAATTAGTTTCAATAAAACATTTAAGTTTATTAAACTAAGATAGTGGTTTGGTGGGATTTAAAGAAAACATGAATAAAATATGTGCGGTCACATAAGAAAATATTTTAATGCCTATGCATGCAAAAGTAATATATCATGAGAAACCATGGATGAAAACTACACTCATAGCAAGTAAATACTATGGCAACACAACATCTAAGTGCTTTGCCTATCAACCTAAACAAGTTATGTCATGGGTTGATAAGCCTAACCCAAATTAATAATAATACATTCCATTATTATACTGAGTCAAAGTCAATACTAGTAGACCTCCTACTAGTTACTACCACCGTGCTACAAAATACTCATTACCCAAATGGTTGATAGGCCCACTTTTGCCCGAGAAAGAAAAACCCAAGCAAGGAGCAATCCAAAAAGTCCTTGCCCAACTACCATGCTGTACAAGGCAAATAAGTTTGGAGTTAGACTCTGCCATAAGTGCATGCGACATATGAAAAATGAACATGTAGTGTATGCAAAATGTACATATAAGAAACTAACAAACAAGTATCAAATAATCATTGTGGATTATTTGGCTCCTACACAACATTATCTGCACATTAACAATAAGGGTAAGTAAATGAAATACTTAGTACGTCATTCTAAAGCAAACAAAACATAACAACATCACACATAATGGTCATATGCACAAATTGCCATGCATGCATGAACCTTGCCCATAATCTATGAGTGTGCCATGACCTCTTATGGTATGGAGTATTATATAATGATAATCATATCATGCCCTTTTGAGCACATGACTCCCCATACTTCTCATGCAAGCAAACAAACAAACAAACACCCATTGGTCCATTTTTGCCGTTGAGCATGCATCCTTGCATTTGCCCTTGAGCATGCCAACTTTCACTAGCTCAAAAACTCCCTTATTGTATGTAGTGGGGTTTAACCATGTTTTGTGTGAGTCATAGTGCCCATGGATGTGTCTTGCCCCTCCTAGGGCCCTTGGCCCAATAGACCTATTTGTATGCTTACTTATGGCCCAAGTCATTTATTGGGCCCAAGTGTCATTTGGGCCTTAGGGCTTTGCCTTGGCCTCCCCCTCGTGGAACATGCCCAAAGCGCAACCCAAGGTCCTCGAGATGTGCCCATGCAGCCTGTTACCACCTCACAAAAATGGGAGAATTACAAGTGTGGCATAATTGTAAAAAAAAACCGTTATATTGTGTAATTCTCTTCATAGTGATTGAAGTATGAGGGGTAAAAGGTATAATGAATACCTCTTTAAAATCATTCTAAGTTGGTAACTTGACCCCCAAGAAAATCCTTAAGGATTGCTTGTTTTTCAAGTAACCTATGGACCCTTTTGTAAGGTTTTGGAAATTCGGGTAATTAATTGCAAACCTCTCAAGAAAAAGCCTTGGAGAGTTATGGGAATTATATGAATGGTATGAAAGTGCTATTGGAGGACCAAATTTCTCATGGAAGACAAGTTTGGACAAAGGAAACATTAAAGGCATTAAGGACTTAAATGTCTTAATGTAAACCTTAAGGTGTTCAAGCTTTCGACTTAAGTGAAATGGTGGAATTGTGGAGTTATCCCACCATAGGGGAGGTGGCTATGGCTTGATAAATAGTCAAAAAGTGGGCAAAATGTGGACCAATAAGTTTAGGACAAAGAAATCATGCTTATGGCTAAAGAAAATGACATAAAGCATGATTAAGGCTAATAAGGATGTTTAGTGTCCTAAAGCTACTTTAAGAAGCCAAACGCAATTTTTCTTCTCTCATATTTGACCCAACCAGCCACCACCCTCCTCCACACTTCTTCCATAGCTCCTCCATAGCCACCATACCTCCAAGATTGGAATTGAGGCAAAAGGAAGCAATTGGAAGCAAACTAGAGCTATTGCTTGAATACTTCAAGGATCAAGCTTCAAATTCGGCCTACCCATCTTGGTAAGGGTTCTCTAGCTTTCATGGATTTTTTATTGTATTTTTTAGCATCCATGGAGCTAGGGTTAATTTTGGAAGAGAGCCATGAGCTTGATGAACCAAGCTTAGTGAGGGGAGTGCACTTATTGAAGGTTTTGTGACCTAGTGTGAAGTGCACAATGATGGCAGTGAAGTGAGGGTTTCTAGAGCCCAAATTTAGCACTAACTAGTTTTAAAATCCTCCTACGACCAAGAATTATCTTAAGGAGGGCTGCCATAATGATTTACTTAAGTTTATTGCATGTTTTGAACTAACCTATGGTTTATGTTGCTGCTGCATTTCATGTGTTTCTTGGTTGTGAATGGCTGCTGCATTTGGTTGTTGTATCTTGTATATATGCATTGTAGTTTTGTGTTTTAGTGTCTTTGGATGCAGGTTTTAATAAGGGTCACATTTCCTTAAGAAACCAAGTCTTTCCTTTATTAAGTTTCATAATGAAACTTACTCCCCTCAATTCTGCCATTTCAGGTCCAGCAGAAATATCACATTCAAACTAACCTTTTTCGTTTGATTTTTGGTCTAAAATTTTATGTATTTTAACTTCCATGTATCTAGTTGTGATCTGGAAATTTCGGTGATTTTAGGAGCACATTTGGTATATTTAGTGTTTGTACTTATTGTGTTATACAACAGCTGTCCAGCATCCTGTTTCTGGAGTCCATTGTGTCTCAAGCACTCCTGTAACTTAGGATGCTTATTTAGCTAAGTTAAGACCATTATGTAGTGCATGTATTCATGTACATGTAGTGTATGTAAAATGAGACAAGTATGTGAACATTTGAGTAATGTTTTAGCTATGTATGTGATGTGGTGCAAAACTGCCTAAGTGTGAACGATAAGCTGCTTACTTGTAAATTCTGTTTTGGCCACATAAAGTTGCTAGATGCAAGAGCATGTAACTTTTATTATATTAGACATTTATAGGATAGCCTTGGAGGGCTTACCTCTTGTGAATGAAGTGTTTGGACACTTATGAAATTTTGTATGGGCAAAATGGTTATAAAGTGACCAGAATTTGA
Source organism: Aquilaria sinensis (assembly GCA_005392925.1). Classification (NCBI taxonomy): domain Eukaryota; kingdom Viridiplantae; phylum Streptophyta; class Magnoliopsida; order Malvales; family Thymelaeaceae; genus Aquilaria; species Aquilaria sinensis. The sequence continues at coordinate 139,492 of SMDT01000076.1, forward strand.
CTTTGCACTCAAAGTTCTATATCTCCATGTGTAGAATGAATCGTGGTATGAAATTTTAATCACACCTAGATCACATCTAGGGGTTGAACTGGGATTTAAAATTTCTGAATTTGAAGCTCTGTAGCCAAAGATATGACATTGCAAAGTTGGCTAAGTTACTATTCATTTGGTCAAAATTTTGTAACCAACTTCAAAAATTCATAACTTGGTCCATAGGTGGGCTATTGATGTAAAACCAAATTCCTTGGTCTAATTAAAAACTCTAATTGATAATGAAGTAAATAAATAGGGAGTTACATGGCTAGATTGAATCTTTTTTTGGAAGAAGTTTCAAGTGCAATGGCTGGTCACTTACACTTAATAAGATTGCCTAATATATGATAGCTAAGATTAAGACTTGTGCTTGTGTTTTCCTTCCTTGCTTCCATGGTGTGCACAAAATGTGAATATGTGTGTAATGGTTGGACCAATATGCATGCATTTCCATAGTGCCCAAAAGGGCCACTTGGGTATGCATACTAAGGGTATTATTCTGATGGCCTACAGAACATACCAATTCTGGGAGTTTTAAATGCACAATTTTGGCACCATAACTGGATTACCCCGAAGTGGGTAACACGGCCCCCTAGGTGCACACGGCCGCAAGCTCGTGGGAGCATGCACATGCACACCATTGGGCACACCCTCATGTGCCCCTTGGGCATACACAGCTGCATGCCCACTTGGGCACACCTGTGTGCACCTCGGCACACCAAACTCACCATGCTCCTAGGCACCCCAAAATACTCATGCACCTAGGATCCCATGCTGCACACACACATATACATACTGAGCCCTTAAGCTCAGTCACAAGACATACACACCCAAATCGAGGCACATGTCTCTTGTGCTTGCCAAACCTTGAAGGTTCAACCACGTTCATTTAACAAGCATCCAAGGCTTCATCCACACACCATTTTACAGACCATGAACCAGGGACATCACCTATTAGCCAAACTAGGAGCTAGGTCTGGCCTTAATGACACTTGAGCCCTCTTTGGCTTTATTGGTCACCCCATGCCCTTTTTTCCCTACCATTTGCCTTAGCTTTCACTAAGCTAAAACATGGCTAGAGCTTCTCAAAAAGAGACGGGCTAGAACACCTTACCCTTGTGTAGATTTCACACTTGCAAGCTCAAAGATCCACATCCTATAAGCCTGGTCCTAGTCCCTTGGAGCTTCTTGTTTAACCATTGTTAATCAACCATATTACTAACATATTTTTTAGCGTAGGTGCAGTATCATTGTTCAAGAACTAGAACAAAAAATGATAAACTCCTTATTTTAAGAAAATAAAACACTTAGAATCATAAATCCCATCCTAGAAGCTCATTAGTTTTCCTTGTTTTTCCAAGCTTAACCTCACACAAAATTATGAGTTTTTGATGAGCACAAAGGCTGGTCTAAAGAACGATAAACTAAGATGAAACCAAAATGCATTCTCACCTTAAAAACATACCAAACCGTAGCCACATCTTGGAGAAAACCAAACTCTTAAGCTCTCCCTTGCAACACATACACTTTCCCCTTGATTTTTCACTTACAAGCTATCCTTCTGTTATTTTTATTTCATTTCTTTGGTGATTTTCGGTGTGTTTGAGGGTTTAGTGTGAAGAACCATCCCAATAAATGCCAATTTAGTACTTTAATTAGGCTAGATCATTCTGTTCCCTAATCTAAACTCTTAATTAGTCAAGAATCATTCCTCATTTCCAGGATCTTTTTCCAAGATTTACTATGTAAATCCTAGCCACTTGTCTAGCATTTAGTGTTTACTTAAGAGTTAAGAAAAACATTTACTTAGTTTCAATAAAACACTAAAGTTTATTAAACTAAGATAGTGGTTTGGCGAGATTTAATGAAAACATGAATAAAATATGTGTGGAAGCGTAAGAAAATATTTTAATACTTATGCATGCACAAGTAATATATCATGCCAAACCACGGATGAAAACTACACTCATAGCAAGTAAATACTATGGCAACACAATATCTAAATGTTTTGCCTATCAACATAAGCAAGTAATGCCATGGGTTGATAAGCCTAACCCGAATTAATAATAATACATGCCATGGTTATGCTAAGTCAAAGTCAATACCAATAGACTTCCTACTAGCAACTACCACCGTGCTACAAAATAATCATGACCTAAATGGTCGGTAGCCCCACCTTTGCCCAGGAGAAAGAACCAAGCAATGAGTGACCCAAGAAGTCCTTGCCCAACTACCTTGCTGTACAAGGCAATTAAGTTTGGAGTTAGACTCTGACCAAAAGTGCATGCAACATATGAAAAATAAACATATAGTGTATGCAAAATATATCTATGAGAAACTAACAAACAAGTATCATATAACCACTACGGATTATTTGGCTCCTGTACAATGTTATCTGCACATTAACAATAAGGATAAGTATATAAAATACTTAGCAAGGCATTCTAAACAAACAAGACATAACAACATCACACATAATGGACCACATGCGCACATTGCCATGCATGCATGAACCTTGCCCATAAACTATATGAGCATGCCATGAGCTTTTTTGGCATGCAGTATTATATAATGATCATCATATCATGCCCTTTTTGGTACATGACTCCCCATACTTCACACATAAGCAAGCAAACAAACAAAATAGCCATTGGTTTACTTTTTCCCTTGGCATGCATTTGTGCATTAACCCTTGAGCTTGCCAGCTTTTGCTGTCTAAAAAACTCCCTTATTGAATGCAACAAGGTTTGCCATATTTTGTGTGGGTCATAGTGCCCATGGATATGTCTTGCCCCTTCTAGGGGCCTTTGGCCTGATAGGCCCATGTGTATGCTTACTTAGGACCCAAGTCATTTATTGGGCCTAAGTATCATTTAGGCCTTAAGGTTTTGCCTTGGGCTCCCTCTCGTAGGTCACACCCAAAGTGTAACCCAAGGCCCATAAGAAACCAAGGCCCTCGGAATGTGCCTATACAGCCCCTCTAGGTGAGCATGGCCACACATGCGCACCCTCGAGTGCCCTTTAGGTACATGGTTGCGTGCCGAATTAGTCATACCCATGTGCACCTCAATACACTGAACTTACCATGCTCCTAGGCACCCCAAAATATTCATACACCTAGGAGCCCATGTTGCACATGCATACACACATACCGAGCCTTTAAACTCGGTCACAACACATACACACCTAAATCAAGGCACATCTCTCTTGTGCTTGCCAAACCATGAAGGTTCAGCTACACTCATCTACCAAGCATCCAAGCTTGGTCCACACACAATTTTATAGCCCATGCACCAAGGACACCACCTATCGCCCAAACTAAGAGCTAGGTCTAGCCTTAGTGCCACTTAAGCCCTCTTTGGCTCTTTTGGTCACCCTGTGCCCCTTTTGCCCTATCATTTACCCTAGCTTTCACCAAGATAAAACATGACTAGAGAATCTAAAATAGATAAGGGCTAGAATACCTTACCCTTGTGTAGATTTCGCATTTGCAAGCTCAAAGATCCACCTCCTATAAGCCCGATCCTAGTCTTTTGGAGCTCCTTGTTTAACCATAGTAAATCAACCATACTACTAACATATTTTTTAGTATAAGGGTAGTACCAATATTTAAGAACCAGAACCAAAAATATACTCCTTACCTTAAGAAAGCAAACACTTAAATTCATAGCTCCTTTCCTAAAAGCTCACCGGTTTTCCTTGTTTTCCCAAAGCTTAACTTCACACAAAATCGTAGGTTTTTAATGAGCACAAAGAACAATCTAAAAAAGGATGAACTAGGATGAAACCAAAACACATCTCATCTAAAAAACATACCAAAATCGTAGCCACCTCTTGGAGAAAATCGAACTCTTAAGCCCTCTCTTGCAACATGTACACTCTATTCTTGATTTCTCACTTACAAGCTTTCCTTCTCTTATTTTTATTTTATTTATTTGGTAATTTTCTATGTGTTTAAGGTTTTAGAATGTGATGAATGAGAATAGGAAGATAATAAAGTGAGTTTGTGGGTTTGAGAATTAATAAGGATGAAAAATAGTTGAATGGAGTTAAAGTGGATAAAGGTTAAGGCTTTTGCATGGTTAGTAAAGGTTTAGGCTACTTAACCAAGGGAAAATGGAGCTCACCCACATTTTTTAACTTGATTTTCTGGCCATAAATAGGTTGCTTCATTCCCTAAAATTTCCAAGACATGCTTCAAGTGAAAGAGCCTTTTAGGCTTCATAACACTTGGTTAAAAGGAAGTCACCTCCATAAAATTCTCAAGTATGTCTCCATTGAACTTAAATTCTTAGATTTTTCTCCCATCCACTTCCAACCATGTATTTTCCTACCATTCACCAAGGCTAAATCTGGTTTACCAGGTTTGACCAAGTTTGACAAACCAAAATTACCAAAATGCCTTTCTTAGCTTCTCTTGTAAGAAAAGTCTCAAACTTGGTCAATTTAACTCTGAAGTTCACCAAATTTCACCAAATGGTTTCAAATATCATTTCTCACCTTCCCAAACCCATTTTGACCATATTTGACCTAAAAATTATCATTTTTCCCTTGCTTGCTTTCCTTAGCAAGAAAATGCCAATTTTTGGTCAAATTGAGTTCAAATTTCATCAGGATGCTCATTTGACCTCTAGAAGCTCAATTCTATCTCTCTTGGTCACATTTTGACCTTTAACTTCTCAAATTACCAAATTTCCCCTAGTTACACTCATGGTCAATTTACCTTAGGTTTTTAATTGTATGAACTCCAAGACTATTTGACTCATTGACTTAACATAAACCTAGCTTGCAAGTGTAATCTAATCAATGATCATGTAAATAAAATAAATTAATTACCTAATAAAATGTGGGTTCTCACATTTAGGACATGATAAATAAGCATAGGAAGATAATAAAGTGAGTTTGTGGGTTTGGAGATGAATAAGGATGGAAAATGGGTGAATGGGTTAAAGTGGTAAAGGGTGAAGGCTTTGCATGGTCAGTAAAGGTTTAGGCTACTTAACCAAGGGGAAAGGGATCTCACCCATATTTTTAAAGCTAATTTTCTACCTCATTAACAGTTTGCTTACCACTCACAAGTGCACAACGGTTGGATGGGTGAAAAAAAGCTTAAACCCTTGGATAAAAGGATGCCACCTCCATAAAATTGTCAAATGTCTCCATTTGAACTTTAAATCTTAAATTTACTCCCCTTCATTTCCAACCATGTATTTTCCCACCCTTGACCATGGTTGAATATGGTTTACCAGGTTTGATTGACCAAGTTTGACCAACCAAAATTGTCAAAATGCACTTCTTAGCTTCTCTTGCAAGAAAAGTCTCAAACTTGGTCAATTTAACTCTAAACTTCACCAAATTTCACAAAATGGTTTCAAACACCATTCTCACTTCCAAAACCAATTTTGACCATATTTAACCTATAAATTACCATTTTTCCCTTCCTTGCTTCCTTACCAAGAAAAAGCTAATCTTTGGTTAAATTGAGTTCAAATTTCATCGAGATACTCATTTCAACTCTAGAAGCTCAATTCTATCTCTCTTGGTCACATTTTGACCTTTGAATTTTCAAATTACCAAATTGCCCTTAGTTGCGCTAATGGTCAATTTACTTTAGATTTTTAATCCTATAAACTCTAAGGACTATTTGATTCATTGACTTGACTTAAGCCTAGCTTGCAAGTGTAATCTAATCAAGGATTAGGTAAAATAAAATAAATTAATTATCTGATAAAATAAGAGTTCTCACATGATCTTTGAGCCAAAAGATTGAGTTTGGGCACACAAAAGGAAAAAAAGATTTCTAACATCAAGAACGACAAAACTGCGTCCAAGAGGAAATGGTCCTTTTCAAGTTGTCAAGAAGATAGATGATAATGCCTATAAGCTTGATTTTCCAAGTGAGTATAATACGAGTGCTATAATTAGTACTTATGATCTCTCTTTGTTTGATGGTGTAGATTGATGGATGAATCCTTTTGAGGAAGGGGTAGTTGATGACAAACTCACAAAAGCACCTAAGGATCTACTAAAAGTTACAATGGGACTTGTGATTGGGAAGATGATAAAACAGCTTTTTACAGCATTTCAAGGCTTGATTGAGCAATGTTTCAAGGATGACAAGGATGGAAACACACTTATAGAGACATTGGAGCTCGATTGGAACAAAGACAAGCTATGGTATACATTTTTTGGAGGTTCAAGGACTAGGTAAACCCAAGGCCACATGTGAACCCATAGAGTAAACACTTTAATGCACCATGGACCCTAGGAGCACGCAAACACTATGAAGTACCCAAGGCATAGAGATGTATCCCAAGCATACCCCAAGCATAGAAAGGGGCTCGACATGCACCTAGGGCGCATCCCATGCTCCTCGAAGGCTCCCAAGGGCTTCTTTGAGACATTTAGCACATTTTGCACTTGTTTTCATTTCATTTGTGTTACAATACTTATTTATCACATGTCCACTTATTCAACATGCATAGGATGCTACACTTGGTCAAAATTGCTTGCTTAATGAGTGTTTAGCTGAGTTTTTTACTTCTACCTTGTTTTAACTTGTACATCACTTTAGTTTAGGACTCTTTGATTGTATTTGCCTCGAATACCTTATTAAAGGCTGACCATGGCTACTGCATCACAAATAGATTTGGACATTAATCAAATTTCTTGAGAAGCATTATTCTCTTTGGTTCTTCTTAAACTTAGCTTGGCACATAAGGAGATTATGATTTCTTTGTGTGTTCTCTTATAATTCTTATTTCTAGCCATAAGCTGACTAGGGATAGGTGTTCAAAATAGTCTCTTGGATGTTATTTGTGGAGCTTGTAGCATCGTAGGTGTATTTTTTTTGGTCTTATACCAACATGGTTCACATTACTACCACCAAAGAAATGACAAAAAAACTACAGGTTGTTTGTGGCCATTCTATAATTACTTATGGTAGAAAGGGTAAAAGATTACTGTTGGCAGCATTCTTATAGAATTTCACCCTTTGTTAATCAAACTCTCACAATCCATTGCTTCTGAATCTATAGCACCTATCTTTTTGCCCTATAAACTAGCAATGCCTGTTGGAGGAATGTTGTTGTAGAGATTAATCTTGATCCCGTAATTGATGAAAGAGACTATGTCAACCAATCTTCTTTGATTCTGGTTTCACTCGGAAAAAATCAAAATTGATGAGGGTTGACAACTCCAGAACTAGGAAGCAATTTGAGTCCTCCCAAAATACTACTCTAACTAGTCATCCAAATAAAAGGTCATATTCCTTTCTTGCCTCATGTTGTCTTTTGTATGATTCTACTTTGGGTATGTCTTCTGGCACTTTTGTTGTAGAGAATGTTGATTACAAAAATAATCTACTTTGGATTAAATTAATTTATGTTAAAAAAATTAGATGTAATAATTTATTACAATAATAGCCTATCAATCACAGCAATTAATCACCAATAAATTTATGCTTCTACAAAAAGATAATGATAAAAAGTTTATTAATGTGATTTATTTATCCCTTGTGGCCAATCAAAGTTCAAATCCTCACTTGTGTAAGAGATTTCTCCTCTTTGCAACTAAGGGTAAGCTTAGGTTGGGTAGAGTTAGTATAGGTTAGACTTATTAATATGATTTCTCTTATGAATTTCCCTTATGTTGTGATTCTGAGTACAAAAAAGATATATCCTTGTATGGATGAAACAAAAAATTCATTAATCCTTTATCCCACTGGACCCACTATTTCCTGGCCAAAGATAACACCAAAGCCAATTCAATGCACAAAATGGTGATCTGGCTAGGGGTGAGCATTATTTAGGCAAAACTTAAAAAAATGAATGGACTAATTACATTAAAAAATATGGTTCGATTGCTTTTCTAGTTCAGTCGATTTGGAAAAAAAATTGAATTTCACGTTTAGTTATCGAATGATATACTTAAAAACCAAATAAAGTGAATACACTAAATAGTAATAAATATTTTACAATTATCCATAATGACCCTACGTATATATACATATTTCCTACTAATCTTGGACTATATATTGTTTATTCTTTTTTATTTTTGGGTATGAAGGATAAAAATTTTAATATTTATGCTTACTTTTTTCATTTATTGTATGCCTCAGTCCTAGAAAGAGGAACCGAATAAACCGAAAGAATAAACTAAAACACAATTTGAACATTTTAAATTGGATATAACATGCAATTTGGACAATTTGGATTGATCTTATCATTGTGTTCAAATCAATTCTAAACTGAACCAACCAAATGCTTACCCTTAAGTTTGGCCTTATCGAGATAAGAAGTTTGAGGTTTTGAAAAAACATGATTCAGCTGTTCTTCAACATCGAGTAGCAAGTGAGGCGAGTAACCAATGAGTGCTAGGGTTATTCTTGGGGTCGATGCCAATTGTTATTTTCCCTTTCATTCAAGAACTTCATATATGATTGGGTTATATCCATGTTTGATGATCTTGGGTAGCATGAAATGTTATCAGCAATTTGCTTGTCTTTTTTCCGTTCGCAATTTTTGCACTTTGGAGAACTTATTGTTTTGCGTCCTTCTATTGTGAGATCAATTTAACTAACTTCCCTTTGTGCTAATAAAACAAAATTGACACACATGTACATATATAAGGTCTTAATTAAGTCATAGAAGAAACTTTGTGCATCAAAATGCATGGGTTCCTGAGCTAGAGAACCTCAATTTAGGAACTAGGAGCTCTCGAATACCTTAGAGCCATGAAGATCAATGGGGTCGACCAAGGCCCTTTAACTAGTTGGGGGTTGATTGGGTTAAAGGTGAAAGTTTGGGGATTGAACTCTAGGGAATAAAATGTCTTAGGTTAAACTGTAGGTACTACATTGATTCATGCAATATGAATTAATGGCCAAAGCTCGCATTTAAGCCGAACTTACACTTTTGCATAACATCTGGTTAAGACACAAAGGCAAAAGCATGCAATTGACTTGGAAATTCATTCTTGTTCGTCACTTTTATGTTTCCAAGCTTGATTAAGGAAATCTGAAGCTCAAAAGAGTGGATAAGGGAATTCACTCTCGATTTTGTGTTATTTAAAAGGCTAAAGTGGGAAGTAAGCTTACTTGTTCAAGAAGGCAAAGACAAATATGATTTTTTTTCTAATTTCAATATTGGGGAATAGTAAGTTTAGGTAAGTGATCTTCTGATTTCTATCCTTTCTAGATGTTATTAAGATCATTTGTTGATTGAACCCGAGCAATGTTGAGGTTGAGGCAATTGGAGCATGCATGTGATGGCTTAAGCTATGCAATCATGGCTTTGTTAGGGGGTTTTATAGCTAAAACTAGCTAGGAGTGAGCACACACTATGGGGAAGATTAACTTCTTAAGCTAGCTTCTGATTAGCAAGTGACCTAAGAAACCTAGTGCATGGCCACATTTCTATTAGGTTTCTGGAGCTTTTTGTGGGGTGTTTAGTTTGGTTGCTTGTGGACCCTTTGTGGGTTGTTGTGTGTTTGTGTGGTAATTTTAGTGTGCTGAGTCAATGTTTGCATTATGTCATAGTATTGTGTCATGTGTTTCTTTTCTAACCTTGTTTACCTTACTGGGATCTATTTATGAAGCATAAGGCTTTATTGAGTTCTTGCAACTCACCCCCTTTTGTTTACTTGTTTCAAGGGAAAGAGTTAAGTAGCTTACCATCTAACAAAATCTTTTGTTTGCATAAATGTCTCAAAAAGCAGGTAAGCCCTTTAGCTTCTAGTTGCATGTCTTGTTAATGTGCCATTAAGGCATGATGTTTACTCTGGCAATTGTTTTAGGAAACGCAGTATTCTATGCTCTATGCCATTTGGGGGCAAGGACTCCAGATTCTCTTTGGTTTATGTATGCGTGTTGTTTTGTGGACCTTAGCATTCATGAATATAGGATTCTATATAACTTGTATTGAAACTGAGACTAGACTTGGGCAAGAAGTTAGCCTAACTTGTGCTGTAATCCAATTTGTTTACTATGCTTATGCATGTTCTTAGTGATGTTCAAGGTTGAAACCTAAAGTCTTTTTATGATGCAAGTCTTTATTGAAAAACCCTTATATAAGACTGAAAGTGACTACTTAGGTATGACTTTATCTTATATGTAACTTAAAGTTAGAATGCTTCAGTTTATTTATGTTTGACCTATGAATTTAGAATGCTTCAATTAGAATGCTTCAAATTAATTGAGTTTAGAAGCAAGGCAATGAACTAATTTGACTTTTAAGTAGTTAATAATCTTAGTTGAGTTGTTAAACTTTAATGACTTAACTATTTCTTGGCACTTCGCTGCAACAAACCTAACAGTTTGTAGTGTTAATGTTCCATTGCCAAAATTTGTCTATTTTCCTAAGTCCCTAGCTTATAAGACAGCACCTATTGTGAGTGTAATTGTTAAGGTTGGAAACAATTGTGCAAAATTTGAATGCAACACTAGAATGAGTGGCAGCTAGGCCTGCTACATTAGAATAAGAAAAGGCACCCTTTAGCTAGACCTAAGCTACATAGAATTAGTTTCAAGCAGCACAAAGTTCACCACATGCACCTTTAGGACATGGATAAGAAACAAATGATTAGGAATAGGCTCTTCCCCAAGGAAGAGTTAGACATGGGGAAGGAATTGGGATGCAAGAACATAATAATAATGTTTAAGATCAAAATGAAGAGGAAGATGATAGGAGAAATCCTAGAGTTAGGAGAATTAGATCTGAAGTTAAATAGGAACAGAGGCTGCAAAATGGCTATGTTGAGCATCAGCACCATGAGGAGACACAAGTGGTGGTGATTCAAGATAAGCATGGGTCTGTGGCTCGTGGAGACATGAGAGAGCATGGTAGAAAGAGGAGGAGGATGCTTAAGGATGATTTGAAACATAAGGATGATAAGGTCCTAGAAGGATTTCAGGGAATAAGGCCACTAACATTTGATGGGAGTGGTGAGCCAGAAAAAGCAAAATTCTAGTTGCTTCAAATTAAAAATTTGGCCAAGAGAATTAGGATGACACCAACTAAAAATATGTCATTGGCAACCTTCAACTTGGTGAGAGGTTCTAAAATTTGGTGGCGGGTCACAGAAAGGAATTATGAAGTAAGGAGTAAGAGGTGGCCGAAACATAAGCAAAGACCTATAGGGTAGGATGAGTTTATTGAGTTGTTTGAAGAGTAATAAGTAAATAAAGCATTCAAAGACTTGAAGCAGCTGGAATTTTACCAACTCATGCAACGAAACAAGATAGTCATGGAATATGAACATAAGTTTCATTCCCTTGTGAGATATGCGCCACATTTTGACAGTCAAGAGACTCTGAAAGTAAAGAAATTCATAAGGGGATTAAGACCTGTGTTAAGGCAAATCCTAAGACCTTTAATAATAAGGATTTCCATAAGGTGGTGTAGAGAACACTGTCATTAAAGAACGATTACTTGGAGTAGTCTAGATTTAGGAGTGGCCTTGGAGAACCTAGTGGGGTAAACAAGTTAATACAAAAAAGGCAAATGGAAGAGATGCCAGCAGAACTAACCAAGAAGGAAACTGCAAGGGCAACACACCCTTGGAGATGACCTAGATGCCCTAAATGTCATAAGTTCCATGGGAACAAATTTTCTTACCTAGAATCATAAGGAAGTTCAAGGTGTGGATCAGTGGATCACTAGGTGAAGGACTATTCTTTCAAGAGGAAAGGGCAAAATCAGAGGCAAGGCCAGCAATGGATTGGATAGCAAAACCAAGTGAAGGGAAATCTAGGACCAGCCATGATCAACTTACCACCAAATCCACAACCACCACAACAACAACAAAAAGGATAGGTGTTTCAAGTAGAACACAAGGAAAAGAGGCAAAAGGATGCCTTAAAAGGTAATGTTTATTTGAATGAAAAATTGGTCAATGTCTTGTTTGATATTGTTGTTTTATATTATTGATTTCTGGGAATATTATGAAGAGTATGAACATGCCTACTTTATTATTGCCTAATGTGTTTTTAAACTGTTGGAATTCAAGTTTTATTATCTGATTCATTAGCCAAGGATTGTAGAATCTTGATAGGCAACAAAAAGATAGTATCTGATTTCTTAATTTTGAGCATATCTAAGTATGATTTAGTGCTAGGCATGAATTGGATGGCTAAAAACCATGTTCACATTGATTATGAAGGTAGAAATATCATATTTCAAAGGCAACAAGAATATGATCTAGTTAGTTCTAAAGAACTAATGGAAATGAACTACTTGCAAAACATGCAAGCAGAAACTGTGGACCAGATCCCAATTGTATTTGAAGAAGAGTATCTGAATCCAAATGAGGATGAAGTAAGTGAACAACTAATTAAAATCCCTATAGTTAAGAAGTATCTAGAGGTATTCCTTAATGACCTATTTGGGCTGCCACCTCTTGGGGAGGTAGAATTTAATATCAAGTTCCAACAAAGGCTGAACCTATCTCAATACCTTTTTATAGAATGGCTACTTCTAAGATGAGTGAACTTAGGTAGTAGCAGGTTGAACTCCTCGAAAAAGGGTTCATTAGGCAAAGTGTGTCTCTATGGTGAGCACCTATACTGTTTGTTGAAAAGAATGATGGATCCTTAAGATTGTGCATTCACTACAAGAAGCTAAATACACTTACACTTAAAAATAAGTACCCTTGCCAAGAATTGAAGACTTATTTGATCACTTGAGGTTTGGTTATTTTCAACTAAGGGTCAAGGAAGAGGACATTCTCGTGATTGCTTTTAGAACAAGTTATGGGCATTTTGAATATACAGTGATGCCCTTTGGGCTCACAAATGCCCTAGCCTTTTTCATAGACTTGATGAATAAGGTTTTAAATTAACATTCATACAAATTTATGATAGTGTTCATTGATGACATCTTGCTTCATTCTAGGAATGAATTTGAACATGAAAGGCACTTAAGAATAATGTTGGATACTTTGAAGAAGAACAAGTTATATGGTAAACTGTCTAAGTGTCACCTTTGGAAAGCTGAGATTACTTTCTTGGGGCACATAATCAATGGATAAGGCATGGCCATAGACCAAGGAAAAAAGTGAATGTGGTGGCCAAATGACACAAACCTCATAATGCAAAAAAAGTTAAAAGTTTTTTGGGGATGGCAAGTTATTATAAAGATTTGTACATAATATTCTATCTTAGTTTCACCTCAAACTCAACTTACAATGAAGGATCATGTGTTTGAATAAAGTGACAAATGTGGATCTAGCTTTCAAGAGCTAAAGAAAAGACTCACTAAAGCCCCTATCTTAACCTTGCCAGACCCGTACAAACCATATGTGGTTTATATAGATGCATCCATACAAGGACTTGGTTGTGTGCTAATGCAAGATAGAAATGACATCACTTATGGCTCAAGGCTATTAAGGCGTCATGAGCTAAATTATCCAATACATGACCTAGAGTTGGTAGCTATGATTCATGCTTTAAAGTGATAGAAACACTATTTGTTGAGCAACACTTTTCAAATCTTTACAAATCATAAGAGCTTAAAGTATCCGTTTACTCAAAAAGAATTGAACATGAGACAAATGAGGTGATTTAAGTATATAAAGGATTTTGATTACACTATAAAGAATACTTTAGAAAAATAAATGTAGTAGAATATTCTTTAAATGGGAAATATATTGGAGTAGTGCAATATGGGGTAAAGGCTGAAAAAAATTAGGTAATTAGCATTACTCTACTTACTGAAAAGTGAAATGAATGGGAGTATAAGCAAGTACTACCTTAACAATTTAATCAAGTTGGATTAAAGAAGTTAGAAAAGTAAAAAATGAAGACCCTGATCTTAAAAAGGTCTCTACTGAAGCAAAAGGGTAGTTGTTTCAACGCTTTAAGTATGAGCAAGGACTTTTGAAGTACAAAGGGAGAATGTATGTTTAAGGACTTGGGAACTTAAGGCAACATGTCCTTAAAGAGGTTTATACTAGTAAGAAAAAGTTACACCATTAGAGTGCAAAAATTTATCATGATTTAAGGTCTCACTTCTGTTGGCCAGGGTTCAAGAAAGGTATTGAGGCTTTTGTGTCCAAGTGCTTGACTTGTCAAAGGGTAAAGGCAAAGCACCAGAAACCTTCTAGATTGCTACAGCCATTACCCATTCAGGAAATGAAGTGGGGTTCAACAACCATGGACTTTCTTGTTGGACTACCCTTGACAAGAAATAAAAATGATACTATTTGGGTCATAGTGGATAGACTCACAAAATCTACCCGTTTCTTAGCCATCAAATTAACTAATTCTCTGGATAGTTGGTATACTTATACATTAAAGAAATTGTAAGGTTGCATGGGATACCAGATAATATAGTATCATATAGGGACCTTAGATTTATTTATAGGTTCTAGAAATCTTTCCAGTAAGCTCTTAGAACTCAGATTTACTTGAGCTTAGCTTATCACCCAAAAATTAATGAACAATTTGAAAGAGTGCTTCAAGTGGTTGAGAACATGTTGAGAGGTTGTGCCTTAGACTTCAAGGGTAGCTGGGATTAACATTTACCATTGGTAGAGTTTGCTTATAACAATAGCTACCATTCTATGATAGGCATAACACTGTATATAAAGCCTTCTATGGCAAAAAGTACATGACACCACACTGCTACATGGACCCTAACGATAAAGTTGAATTGGGAATTGAGTTAGTCCATGAAACAACTGAGAAGATAAAGCTAATCCAACAAAGGATTAAAGCAATCAACCCTAGAAATAAAAGATAAAAGAATGTAAGGATAAAGGATTTAGAATTATGTGTTAAGGACAAAGTTTGGCTAAGAGTGGCTCCTATGAAAGGTGTGACCAGATTTGGTAAGAGAAGTAAGTTGGCACCTAGATATATTGGACCCTTTGAGGTTCTTGAGAAAGTGGAAAATTGGCATACAAATTCATTCTACCACCTAACCCTAGACATGTGCCTTCAATGTGACTATACTAAGGAAATGCCTATTAGACCCTAAATATGTGCTGCCAATCGAATTAGTGCTCTTAGTGCTAAACTTGAGTTATGAGGAAACACCAACAAGGGTTTTAGCTGAAATTATCCGAAAGCTCAAAACAAAATTGTTACCCATGGTGAAAGTGCAATGGTTAAACCACAGCGAGGATGAAGCTATTTAGGAAGTTGAGACTAAGATGTTGAAGCTTTACCTTGAGGTTTTTCCTAATTTACTTACAATTTTGGGGAACTAAATTTTGTAACAGGGTGGAATTAACACACCTGTACATAGCTAAGGTTTTAATTAAGTCACAAAAGAAATTTTATGCATGAAAATACATGGGCTCCTAAGCTAGCTAACCTCAATTTAGGAACTAGTAGGGTAACGCCCCCAATTTTATGAACCTTAATTTTAAAATATATCTTAAATTCCCAGAATTTTAAATTATTTAATTAAAAATAATTTAGGACATATAAGGTAAAACATTTTCTTTTAATCTATCTTCCAAATAATATGAGTATTAAATGAAATCAGAGTAATTAAGTGATAATCCCAGGAAAACTAATATACGGATAATGTACCAATTTAAACAAACCATATGTCTCTTTAGAAATCAAATAACACAAAGTTAAAACCCAGTCCCAGCCAGTTTTACTTTCGATAGGCTACAGCGTACCCTCACTCAGTCTGCTCCACATCATGAATCTCATTATATGGTTCAGTGTACTCTGTCTCCTCATAGTACTCACCTAAAAAAAACATGTTAGAAGGAGGGATGAGCACAACTTGCTCAGTAAGGGAGAAGTATCAAGCCCATCATGTGGGTCCTAATATTCCCGCAACAAACAACAACGACTAATAAACTTTAAGTTGTAGCAATTTAATTAAAGAACAATTTCATACATCATCATAACAACAATATCAAAGTCCAACTAGCATGCTTGAACTACTATGCATATGCATAATTCCTTTTACTGATTAAATCATATCTTATTGATCAATCATTTAATCCAATACTTAAATGCCGTCGGACGAACCTAGGGTGGTTAGTGTGTACATCACCCACTCTCGGGATAACTCTTAGGTAGTGCCACTAAGGATGCCACCAAGCTAGAGCCTATCGGGATACCTACGTCAAGGTAGAGCCTCTCGTGATACCAGCCATAAGCATGGTCCCTCGCTAGTTATGGTCTGACAGCGCACAAATCATATCTCCATACTTCGTGTCAATATCAAGTCATGACTAGGGACGGTCCCTCGCCACCCTAACATGCCTCTTGGGTTTGAATAATCCGTTCCAAACCTCTCATCTAAATTTACGGCTTGTTAGCTCATGTAAATATGGTTTGTCACCAACCTTGCATGCCTTGTGTTTTATCTTACTACTCAAATCTTTTACTTAATGCAATCTTGTGTATGACAAACATCAATCGTATGCAACAACCAATTGATGCATGACTATAGCTCATTTTATTTAGCCCTTTGTAGTTAAATGCCATGATTCTAATGCATTCTATTTCTTTTATCTTGTTATCGTAGCTTAGTGTTCCATGATGACATGACAATCAATGATATATTTTTAAGTGTATTTATGATATATGTTCATCTCCTCTCCCATGAATTCTTTCTAAGTTTGTCATTTAGCATCTACGCTCCTAATCCTTTATCTACCGGCTTATAGTAATTTATTACGGCCCTAACATGCCACTAACGGTTGCTTTAAATCTCATCACTTTGCTAGCGAGCTTGTCGGCCCTAAACATGGTACTAGCGGTGTTTGTCTTACCGGCCCTAAACATGATGCTAATGGGTTTATTCAAGCAGTCCTAACATACTTCTAATTTAATTCTTGTTACAAATGGTCCTAGTATGATACTAGCGCCAAACATACATTATATATCACAACATTACAACCATACAACCCACCAACCAAAATTACATCTCATTGGAAAAGAACTTCAATAAAATAGAATAAAATAAAAATAAAATTTGAGAAAAACTAATTAATTACCCTACCCATGTTGCCCATGCATTTAAAGATTTTGTTTAGCCCAATTAATTAGTTAGAATTTATTAATTCGGGTTTATGCTTATTTTGGGCCTAAGAGGGCCCATAAGAACTAACCCGCTCTTCCCCCTTACCTAGTTCGGAATAATACGGTAAAAGAGGGCGATTTCCTAGGACGGTCCTACAAAATGTTAGTAAGGTAGAAAATTAGAAAATATGCTAAAATTTAGAAATTTTTCTAAATGGTACTTGGAAGGTTCATGTTCTTGGCATCTAGGCCAAAATTTTACCTAGTGAGCAAAAAGGGTCTTGAGGTGTCTCCGGTGGCCTCGTGCTTATTCAGGATCATGACGGAGCCTTCTTGATATTGATCCTAAAAAAATTACAGCAGCCTTACACTAAGTTATAAGCTCATTTAATGGCTGTAAAAACTAATCTTGGAAGGAAAAATTTTTTATTTCGGTTACTGATGTGTTTTCGGGATCTCTAACGCTCCATGAGTCCAAAGAAGCGCCAAACCTTCAAGTAAGGATTTTATAACCATTTGTAACAACATGGACAGCAAATATAAGATAATTTTTAGGGCTGTAAGATTTGAAATTGGCAGCCCAAAAGAATTTTAAAAAGGCTACGGTGGCTTACCGGGGTTAGGAGCAAGTATGGACCCGATTGCACCGGAAACGAGTGCAAAACCCAAAACTTGGATTAATAATGATCTACCAAGAATTTACAGCACAAATATAAGGACTTTAGGTGCTGGAAGAAAAGAAAAAAAATAAAAGAGTAATACCGAAGAATTTTGGCTCACGCGAATCAAATCGAAATCGTCGTTACTCGTAAGATCACTTTTGGGGTCCGGATGTGGTTTCCCTTCAACTTAATGAACCTAAGCAATAATAAGGAATTCAATAGAATTCAAAATTGGTTGGATGATGGAGAAATAACAGCCTAAAGGGCTGGACTTACACCGATTCGACAAAGAACACAATTAAGCCGGTAACGGAGCGAAGAGTGCGACAACGATCCTTTGGTGTTCTGCCTTCTTCCCCGCTTTAATGAGCACAACCCAGAAAAATGGAGGAATGATGAGGCTATCTAATTGAACTAAAAGAATGGGAGAACAAAATATTGTCAATAAGAAGAAAGTTAAGGTGAATTGGAGATGGTGGCCATAAGTATATTCTTTTTACATGTGCTTGGCGGCTGTTGTTGAAAGAAGAAATCAAAGAAAAGGCAAGAGTATTTGGAGGCTTGGTTATTAGGTCTAAAAGCAATTTAGACTCCTAGGTAGATAGAAATACGGGAAAGAAAATAAAAAGGGAGAAAAGGAATAATAAAAGGATAATTAACATTTAATATGATAAATAAAGAAGATAAGGAGATAAAATAGATAAATTAATTTTTTTTTATTTAAATATTCCAAGAGGTGTTGCAGCTGGGTGTTTTATAAGAAAGAAATTAGGGTTAGGGGAAACAAAATTTCCTATGTAGCGGTAACACGAACCCGGTTTAAACTGCACATGCGTGTTGGCTAAATTTTGGGAAATCTAAGCAAACGAATTCAGAATTGAGTGAGGTAATTTCTCTTAACTCATTTTTATGAGAAGAATTCAATGGTGCTCCCATATTTTTCATTCGATGCTCGGTTTGAAATGACAAAAATGCCCCTAGCCTAAAGAAAATGACTTTGAGCTTTCCGGCTTAGAATTTGACTTAACAACCACTAAAGAAATTATCTAAGGATCAAGATTCTTAATTTTATATTGATTTTCTAAATTGATAGGTAAAATTAAAAAAATACCCTTGAGGGAAAAATGTTAACTATATATATATATATATGGTAATTTGGTAATTTTCTTTTCTTTTCTTTTCTTTTTTTTCCTTAATTTTTAGGGTTATTACAGCTGTAATGACCCAAGTCCAGAACTGGTCAATGGAACACCTGCCAACACCACATGGGCTATCCTTTGGAAAAGGATAAGCGCTAGGTGCTTATGTTCTGGAATTGAAACCTATATATCCACATAAGGCTTCTCACAATTCACCCATATGAGATATGGGGGTGTTACAAACTCTCCCCCTTATGTACCCAATGTCCCCGTTGGGTTCAATCGGATTACTTGGTTCCCCAGACCAAGTAACCTCTCTAATCGGACTACTTGGCCCCTGGCCAAGTAGCCTCTCGAATCCAGGATCAGTCTCGGTAGACGATGCATATGCGCACCCACCATGCCACACCATCGTGGTCCCAAGTTGGCTCTGATACCATCTTTAGTGACCTAAATCCAAAGCCGGTCAACGAAACACTTGCCCACACCACATGGGTTATCCTTTATGAAAAGGATAAGCGCTAGGTGCTTATGTTCTGGAATTTGAGCCTATATATCCACATAATGGCGTCCCACAATTCACCTATGTGGGATACAGGGGTGTTACAAGTAGCTCTCGGGCACCTTAGAGTTATAGAGGTTAATGGGGTTGACCAAGGCCCTTTAACTAGTTGAGGATTGATTGGATTAAAGGTGAAAGTTTGGTGATTAAACTCTAAGGACTAAAATGTATTAGGTTTAACTGTAGGTACTACATTGATTCATGCAACAAGAATTTGTGGCTAAAGCTAGCATTTAAGCCCCACACACACTCTTGCATAGCATCTAGTCAAGACATGAAGGAAAAAGCATGTAATTAAATTAGAAATTCATTCTTGTTCATCACTTTTGCATTTCCAAGCTTGATTAAGGAAATTTGAAGCTTAAAAGAATAGACTTAATAGAATTTGCTCTTGGGTTTGTATGATTTGGAAGGCTTAAGTGGGAAGCCAGCTTACTTATGCAAAGGAGGTGATGACATGAAGGATTTTTGTCCGAGTTTAGTCTTGGGGAATAGTAAGTTTAGGTAAGGGATCTTATAATTTCTAGTTTTCTAGATGTTATTGAGATCATTTATTAATTGAACCCAAGAAATGCTTAAGGTGGATGCAATTAGAGCATGTGATGGCTTAAGTTGTGTGATTTTGGCTCTTGATAATGGGTTTTATGGTTGGAAAACCAGTTGGGAGTGAGCACACACTCTGGGGAAGGTTAAATTCTTGAGCTAGATTCTAAATAGCAAGTGACCTAGAAAACATAGTGCATGGCCATACTTTTGTTAGGTTTATGGAGCTCTTTATGGGTTGTGTTCGCTTGGTTGCTTATGGACCCTTTATGTGTTGTTGTACGTTTGCATGATAAGTTTAGTGTGTCAAGTCAGTTATTACATTATGTCATAGTATTGTGCTATATGTTTCTTTTTTAACCTTGTTAACCTTGCAAGAATGTGCTTATGGAAACATGAGACCCTTACTAAGTTCTTGCAACTCACCCATTTCTATTTACTTGTTTTAGGGGAAAAGGTTAAGTAGCTTACCATCTAACCAAAATCTTTTGCTTGCATAATTGTCTCTCAAAGCAGATAAACCCCTTAACTTCTGGTTACATGTCTTGTTAGTGTGCCATTAAGGCATGATGTTTAATATGGCAATTATTTCTAGAAATGCAGTATTCTATGCTATATGCCATATGGGGGACAAGGACTCTAGATTCTCTTTGGTTTGTGTATAAGTGTTGGTCTTGTGGAACTTAGTGTTTATATATAGGATTCTATATAACTTGTATTGAAACTGATACTAGACTTGGGCAGGAAGTTAACCTAACTTGTGTTGTAATCTAGTGTGTTTCTTGATGCTTATGCATATTTTTAATGATGTTCACAGCAAAAACCTAAAGTCTTTTTGTGATACAAGTCTTTATTGCAAAACCCTTGTATAAGACTGAAAGTAACTACTTGGTTATGATCTTGTGTTTTATGCAACTAAAAGTTGGACTACTTCAGTTTACTTTTGTTTGACTTATGAATTGAATTTTGGGTTAATTGAGTTTAGATGACAATGGCCTAATTTGACTCCTAAGCAATTAATAATCTTAGTTGAGTTTTTAAACTTTGATTACCTAATTATTTCTTGGCACTTCTCTACAACAAGCTTAATAGGTTATAGTGTTATTGTTTTATTGCCAAAATTTGTCTGTTTTCCTAAGTTCCTGGTTTATGAGACAACAATTAGTGCGAGTGTAATTGTTAAGGTTACTCTAAAACCCTAGGCATTCACTAGAGTCATTATTTAAGTGTTGGGACTAAGGTGTGACATAAATAAACAAAGGTACTAACACAAGTTACCAACTTTTTATGTAAGTACCAAAAAAGATGATTAAATATAAATTCTAGATGTTCACATGCTTTTTTTTCAAAATTGCCCATACACCTATAGTTAAATACTTGCTTCTTCGCAAAATGGTTGTCACATGTTATGTGACATAAATAGAGTACATTCTTATATTTTGTCATGATTAACCTTAACTAAATCACAGTTACAACAAAAAGTTATTTTATGAGTATGTGACTTAGTGACATAAGTAAAAATTGAAGAAGTTAAAAGTATGAAAGAGTGTCACTTATTAGGAGGCAACAATTTTGAAAAGTGTCAGTCACAAGACGAAGGGAATAATTTTATGCTTTATGGTTAGTACAGTAATTTGACCTACTTTGAATAAAAAAGAAATCTAAGTTGCATCTTTTTTCTATATTGCTTCAAAAGTGATTGAAATAATGATTTCCATTGTTTCATACAAGCCCTTTTTACCAATAATTAGGGCATAATTGATATTATTTCTTTTCTACACTGGTCCCAAAGATCTATAGATTAACAAATTCTATTAGCTCTTTGTCCTTTGAAGGATACAAAAACCTAAGCAATAAGCAAAAGGTCGAATCGAGCAACAAGTGAAATGTTTTCCTTCTCTCTCAGTTCATTGTAATTAGTTATTTTAATGGCTTTATATTTTTCTTCATATATAATTTACTACTGATTTTCTTAGCTACTCCCTTTCCCTTATGGAGGCCTTCAACTTTCCACATAATAGTAGCAACATTGGCTTCTTTGCATCTCTTTTTTCAGTTCTTTCTAATGAAAATTATCCTAATGAGTTGCTTGGTAGTAGAACAGTTATCACATCTAATGTTGCATTAGGAGCAAGTTGATCTAAGTTTTTTGGCATGATGTTAGTTTTGTAGGTTAGTTTACTTCATAGTGTATAGGTTTGGAGTTCAATAGAGTGTATCTATAATCTCATGTTTTTCCCTTGTGCATGTAAATGTGTCATATCTTTTGACATATGCTTTGAAAATATTTAGCATACTTGTCTTTCTTTGGTGTTTATGTAGTTCTCTGTCAGCTTCTTTTTGTCTGATCTGGCAATGATAGTTCAATGTTGTCTAACTTTATGAGGCTAAGAGTGTGTAAGTGTGGAATTCTTTATCCTAACCATTTGATGCTTTAGGGCATTTTTTTTTATCTTGTGACAATTTGATGCTTGCTCACATTCTAATTATGACAATTGTTGGATATAAAGCTATGGTGTTTATCTAATGCTTATTATTGGCAACTAGAATTTTACATAAATTTGCTACATCTTGAATGATTTTGTTGGACTTGTTGATAGGAGATCATGAAATGGAAATAACAATGTTATTTTCAAGATTACTAACTAAATCAATATACTTCTTGAAGAGTTCATCGAACTAAAAGGTATGAATTGAGCATTAATCCAAACTAACTTTTTCATTCCTATCTTCTACTTCTTTTAGTTCCTGCACCATCACCTTACATTATTTTTTTTTAATCTTTCTAGCCCTATTAAGTGGTCAAGCACATATTTTATGTATTAATGATTCTTTTCTCAGAGTTTGTAACTCCATTTGCCAACCTAAGATGGTAACCCAGCACTTTAAATCTTACTTCTTTATATTCCTGTTTATGGATGTTGCACAGAGTGGTGACTTGTGATTCATATAGCTGACCCCAAGTAACTTGGGGTTGAGGCTTACATGATCAATTAATCATTTATCAATATTAGTTGATTGCTTAACTTCATCTGCAGGTAACTGGACATTTATGACAAAGGGGCTCTATAATTTATACCTACAATGTATTGTGTTATTCGTCCTGTGGTTGGTACTATCTGTCATACCTTGAATTATATATATTTTTTCCATTTTATATTGATACTCCTTCCGTTTCATATTAGTTGGCCCTTTTACCTTTTTTGACTAAAGTTTGACTTAAATATATTTATATTAATATGTATTGAAAAAAAAATAAAAAATGAGATTTAGAAAGTATAATATTTAAAGTTCTACTTACATATAAAAATCTCATATTTTTATTATAAATTTTGAAAGAAATAAAATCATAAATTAATTACTATGAATAGTAAATGAGATAACTTTTGTGAAATAGAGGAAGTACTATTTTCTCCACACAATAATGTTTTTGGCATTTCCAAATGCCACACATAAAAAAGACAACACATAGATGAGACATCAGATGCTTTTGTCCTCTATATGCTAGTCACATTCATCTTCTTAATGTTGTTTCTTATGACCTAAAACATAGCAACGGTTCCTTGGTCACATAAAAAATGCTACAATTTGTTGTTTATTATAGCAACTTAAAAAGATGTTTTTATTGTTCATTTTTGTTTTAAGTTATTGAGGTTTTTTATGAGTCTAATATGAATAGAATTACAATGTTTTTAGGTAGAAAAAACCTTTCTGTTGATCTACCTTTTGCCCACATGCATAACCACTTTGACCAGGTGAGTGTAGTTTGTAATAAAATACTAAATGTACTAAAAAAAGTTATAAAAATCTTATTGGAATTGTTTTTCCACTACGTGATTGGATGCAGAAAAATTAACTTACCTCACTTGCATTTTTATGAACCAATTAGGTTGTATTAACACAAAATGCCCCACTTCCTTTTTAGGAACCATCTTGGTTATATTAATGCAAAATGTTTTGGAAGTTTATGCAAATATTTTAGTACATGTAGCATTTAGTCCTTATGCCTTAAAATGCTTGTCCTATTTCATTTTTTGTGAAAATTTAAAGATTGTGTCACATAAACCTAGTATGAATGTTTTTTCATGATTACAATTAATTGATCACACACTTACAGTAAAATCATTCAAAAATGGATATATGATTTAGTAGCAAAGGCAAGATTTGAAAAAATAAAATAAAATTGTATCAGCATGAAAATGTGTTATCATTTTAGGAAGCACCCAATCACACTCCTTGAATTGCTTGATTTTTCCTCCACAATGAGAATGAGCTAAAAGATCTACTACTTTGTGGATAATTTTGAAATGTGCTAGTTGTTATGACATGAATGAAGTACTTTTTGGAATTTTGAACTCTTTGTTTTGTTATTTTGTTTTTTTTTTCAGTTAAAAGCATGTTACAAATTGCAAGATAAAAATGTGATATTTATATAGTAGAAAGCATAAGGAATGCTTGTTTTTTCTGAGACTTATAGGACTACCAAATTAACGTGTAATGGCATTATAAGAGAATTGCTGGAGGCCAAATTTGAAATCTAGACCTCCACCTATGTACTTTAATCACTTTTCCAAATGGTTGAGACATTTCTTATTTGTTTTAGATGAAGAAGATGTTTCCCTTAGGCTTCTATACCTTGTTGACAGTACCAACTATACTGGCACTGCTGAACCTATTCTAGTTTTGGAAGGTCTCAAGGGACTTGATAAGAATTCTTTCAAAAGTAGAGTAAGGGGTCTAGGACTAATCCTTCTTAATCATCCTTCCAACTGGAGCATGAAAATAGCTATTTTAGGATTTTTTGGGGATGAGTCTTATGTGTGACGGCTCAGTTGATTCAAGCTTTAATGCCCCACAAGTCCCTGTACTTGTTAAAATTGCATGAGTTGCTTCTTTTAGTTTAACTTGGCATATTTCAGCCCTTTAAGCCTTTGGTCCTCTAACCTTATATTTGATTGTAGATTCCAGTGTCTCCTCTATTTTTCAATCCTAAAACCTTGACCAGTTTATATCACTAGGAATGATTTAAGGAGCTCTAGTTTTGTGTACTTGGAGTCTGGACCATTCGACAGAATCCAACCAATCTAGCAGATTTACTGTCCATTTCACTTTTTCCCCAAATCCCATATTACACTACATTATTTACTTTAATCATTATTATGAAATACACATTGCAAAGATCTTATGTCTAACCTCCTTTATAAATATCATTTTCCTTTCATGTATAGAGGATTTTTGAAAGGGTAAACGTCATCCTTAGAAGTATGCTTTATGTTGCACATTTGTCCTGAAAGTACAAAAATGTTGCATAATTTATTCTGGAAGTATGTAGTTGTTGCATCATTCATCCTTCCATCAAGTCTTATCATTAAAAAGTGCTAGAAAGCTAACCCGATGGGTGCAACATAAGACATGCTTTTCAGGATGAATGGTGCAACATAAGACATACTTTTCGGGAATAATGGGGCAACATAAAGCATACTCCTCTAATGGAAGAGTTGACAGAAAGACAAATGATGGAACAATTCCAAACTTCTAGGACAAATGGTGCAACATTTTATACTTTCAGGAAAAAATGTATAACATTGAACATACTTCCAGAACGTTTGGTGATGTTTACTCATTTTTGAAACTGAGAAAATACTAGCACAAACGACGTAGATAATAATACTTAAGAAGACTCACAACATCAACTATCATCCTACCTTTTCATTGAGGTTTGTTAGGGTGCTCACAATTCTTCTCTGCCAACTTCCATCATTTCCACTATGCAACATTTTGCTCTTGTACTAGGTGAACTACCCAACTTATATGTGCTTTCTTACAACCACTAACATATATTTGTTTCCAACCTCTACCATCTATCTGAGTCTTTTTCCTTGGTCAAGTTTTTTTATAGTCCTCCAGTCCAAAGCTTGCCCGCATGTGCCCACTTACATAGCTAAGAGGGTACGTGGAGATGCAACAGCACCCCCAACAATTTTTAAAAATACATTATAGGATATATTGGTAAAGATATAGTTACAAAAAAAGTTACTAATGTTATACAATTAGTTTATTTTGTTTCTCAACATTTTTATAGAACATTTTGTTGTTTCCAACAATGTTGGAGTAATTTACTTGTAACATAATAAGTAAAGGTAGAGCTCCAGGACAACTTATAATTAACGTACTAATTTTAGTAGTCAAATGCCAAATTTATTTCTTAATTAATAGAAAAATATATAAGATAAATATTTTACATCACATTCTACATTTTTCACTTACATTTTTAAAGAACTTTCATGACATAATTTATTATCACGTTGTTATGATATTAGTACAACATTAACTATTGTCTTTCTAATTAGCAAACACAAAAAGTTCAAGTGGTTATAATTATTTTTCCATATCGCAAACATTGTAAAAAGTATTTACGACAAATTTTATTATTATTCTAATAATGTAGAATTATCATATATTATTACTAGTTAAATTGCACCAAATGTCCATAACACTTCATTTATTATTGTAAATCCATCTCAAACTTATTTTCCATGTGATTGATGATCCTCAACTCATGTTGAGAATTGTAAATTGACTTTTTTGTTTTATTTCACTAAATTTTTGAAAAATCCATCATTGACTACACATTGTTGATTTCATGACAATTTAGCTATTAATTTTTTATTTTTATATTGATAAAATCTCTATATATTTAACTTATTTGTGGTGAAAATTTTATTAAAATTTTTATCAAACTTAATGACTAAAGATGACAAAATATTATTAAAAATAAAAAATGGTTAAAAACTACTGAACCTCAAACAAAAAATTAAGGATTGATTTTGCATCATATCCCAATTCCTGTTACGTCATTGCATATGCCACACTTGTGATTAGAGGTGGGACGTGGGCCGGGTCGACCGGGACCAGACCGGAAGTCAACCTTGGCCAGACCCGATCAAACCCGCCCCGGCCAAAGCCCGTAAAGATATGGGCCGAATATGGCCCGAGAGGAGGAGGAGGTGCAAAACGAATTGGCCCGGGCCAGGAAACGACCAGTAAACCGCCCCGCCTCGCCCTGCCAGACTGGACCGGACCTGGCCTAGCGTCTAACGACTCCTGCGCACAACAGAAACCTGCAAAAAAAAAATTAAAAAATGGGTTAATTACACAGCAAGCCCTCCAACGGTTTTCTGCTCCATTTTAGCCCCTAAAATTCCATTTTCACCCCTCTCAACAACTAAATTTCAAGGACTTTTTGGTCAAAATAATTTTTTTCCTTCCCCTATAAATACCAATGCCATTTTCACTCTATCTTCACACAATCACTCAATCTCTCTTCTTTCTCTACTATATTCTCTCAAGCATTCTCCTTATTTTCTTATTTTTTTCCAAATTTCTTACTAATCTCCCCCTAATATCTTCATAATCTCCTCTTAATTTTTCATTAATCACTACTATTAGTTTGTGAGTCATGGCTTCAAAAGGAAAGGGCAAGTCAATAGAGTGTTCATCTTCCCACACCACCGGCCTCCGAGCCTTGTTCCATCGCTGTTCTCAGCCCGCCGATAAAGGTATCTCAATTCATAAGTTGCACAACAATGATGCCAAAATCGATATGATGAATTACGATTTGGGTCTCAACGATCAATTATCTGATGATGAAGTGGAAAAGTTGGATGTGATGGCGTCCGGGAATCCGTCAACAGAATCGACGCCTATAAGTCATGGACCCGCCGTAGAGGAAACCCAAGCATAAGGTAAATCCCCAAGACTAACTGCTTGGGCTTGGGAGCATCATGAGCTCATACACGAAGGGGAGTCGAGGTACAAGAAATGCAAACATTGCAGGAAAAACTTGGTGCATAAAAAGAATTATGACAATGGAACGCTGAAGCGGCGTATTGAAAATCAACATCCTAACATCCTCCCCAATGCCAGGACTAGTCCTAGAGGACAAACACAACTTGGGTCTACAACCAGCACCGGCAGGTCAGGTATATTTCATTTTAACCAACAATCTTGTAGAGATGATATGGTAAATTGGATGATGCTTACCGAAAAACCTTTTTCACAATCTAAAGATGTCCACCTAGAATCTTGGATAAAATCACAATTAAATCCTACATTTAAAAAAATATCTAGGAAAACCGCTAGGAAAGAAAGCTTTAGACAATTTGAAGCAGAAAAATCAGATTTGCAAGTCTATTTTTCTGCTTTTGATCATTGTGTGGCATTTACTTCTGATATGTGGATATCACCTATAGGTCAATCATTCTATTGTGTTACTTCTCATTGGATTGATTCTGATTGGATAATGCAAAAACGAATTTTGTCATTTAAGGTTATTGAAACAAATCATACTAGTTATCAAATATTCAATTGCATCTTCGAAACTTTACGTGATTATTTTTGTACTGATAAAGTCCTGTGCATTTCATTTGATAATGCTTCAAACAATAATGTTGCCGCTCGTTTTTTAAGTTAAACATTGAAACCACCTCTCAACGGTGCATTCTTTCATGTTATATGCATGTGTCATATTTTGAACATTTGTGTGCAAAAAGGTTTAGAAGTTCTCTAAAATGATATTCTACCTATTTGGAACTCATTGAAATATTTGATGTCCAGACTTGCTGTGTTTTGTGAATTTAAAAGCTTTTGTTTTGAAAATAAAAAAGGATTTTCTTGGAAATAGTTTAAATTGGATTGCCCAACCTGCTAGAACTCCACATATTTGATAGTGCAAGATGCATTCTCATATGCAAATTTGTTGTCACATTTCATGAATTTAAAAATGGGTTGTGAATTTCTTACTACTGAAGTTTGGGAAAAATATTCCAAAACCGGTGAATTGCTTAAGTTTTTTTACAAGACAACTGAATTTTTCTATGGTGTTTACTACCCAACCATTCATTAAGTTTTGTTTCATTTAGTGAACATTACATATGCATTACATCAGTTTAAAGATGATGAGTTGTTAAAACCGCTGTTGAAGCCATGCGGGCTAAGTGACTTCAGTATTTCGAAAACATTCCACCTATCTTTTTAGTCGCTTCTTTACTTGATCCATATGTCAAATTAACAAGCACAACAACATTGCTTGAAGAAATTTTTCATAGTTATTTAGAAATGTCTCATATAAATGTTTTGACTATGTCTGCTACTGCTTCCGAGTACTTGCATTTTTTATACAAGTTATATTATGAGCAGCATTCGGATAAGGTAATATTCGAAGCTCCTCAAACCGATCCTCCAAGAAGATCAATCTCCTCAAGATTCAACCCAGCCCTCCAAATGCTCAAACAACCCCGACTGACAAAATCGGGATTAGCTGAGGTCGATGACTATCTCAACACATCGTTTGAAACAAGCGACCTCGACATCTTGGAGTGGTGAAAACAAAAAAGATCAAAGTTTCCAATCTTGTCAATAACCACACAAGAGATTCTTGTCGTTCCAGTATCAACCGTCTCATCCGAGGCAACGTTTAGTGCCGGAAAATGTGTGATATCAGATAAACAATCAAGATTGACACCCGACGCGGTAGAAGTATGCATGTACAGCTAAGATTGGGGCCTCGCAGCACTCATGCAGCAAGACCAAAAAAGTTCGAATGATGAGGTAATATCCAATATGGAGACTTGAATTTTTTTTTTCAATCATACATATAGTTTGTATTTGATCTAATTATGCTGTTCAGCACAGATCATAGGTTTCTATTATTCATCATTTCCGGAACATTTTTGCCATTTTAAAATGTAATGCCCGTTCCGATTATTTGTAAGTGCCGTTTGGTTTTTTAACTTAATAAAACTTACACTGGAGGTGGTGTTTTTTCTTAAAAATATTTATGACATATATAATTAATTATGTTTCTAATTTAAAAAAAAAACTCTAAACCCGCCCCACCTCGCCCTGGACTCGGCTCGGGACCGCCCTGCCTGCGACCAGGCCGAGCCTGGTCCTCGTGACCCAGGACCAGGACCGGCCGGTCTCGGGTCAGGATGAATCGGTTCCCACCTCTACTTGTGATTGGAGAGTTAACAGAAGTAGCATTTCACGTCATATTTTTCATCATCCATATGGCAAATCATCCCATTATACTATACAATAAAACCCGTTTTCGGGTTACTATTAAATGAATAGTAAAAAATAGTGTCATTACGGTTTTGCCCTTGGTTACTTTGGTGTTGCCGCTTTTTTTTTTCTTTTTCCGGTTTTGCGGTAAAACCTCACTTTTGGTCCTTGAATATTTTATGTTTACCATGTTGATCCCTCACTTTCTCCTTCTGTCGCGAGATTGCATGAAGACAATTTGTTAATGATGGTAAGATCAATAGATAATAAAGTATGGAAACTGTTACTCGTAGAAACCAACGATTTAGGAAATGAAGGCATATTTGTTCATTTTGTTGCAAGTCCCCGTTTCCATTTGTTTTTTTGACTTCCAGGGGAATGTTCAAATCCCCCTTTTGGTCCCTCAATATAACAATTTTACCATAGTAGTCTCCAACTTTTGCAACCGGTTGAAAAGTTTAGAAAAAAAATTTGGGTGGTTTATTTAAATTTAAAATAATAAAGCCTTAAATAAAAATGAGATACATGCTTTTATTAACCATATTAAATATAAAAAAAACTTTCTTCTACATGATTTTATTCAAAGGTTTAAAAATTTTCTTCTCCATGATTTTATTCAAAGGTTTTGTTAGATAGGTCAGATTCAAAGTTTTTGATTAATGCACGAGTGTTTTACATGGGGTTTGATTCAAAGTTTTGATTAGTTAAAATAGTGTATAATTTGCATTACGTACAGGTTATTGATTGTTAAAAGGTTTTATTTTATCGTTGATTTATTACTGAGTAAAAATCTAGAAAAACTTATGTATATATATTGTGTAATGTTATTCTACATTATAAATACTCTAGCTTTTTTTTTTTTGTTTTGATGGTTTCATTTGAATTGGTTAATAAAACTACTTTGACACTTTTCGTTTGTTATCTTTAATGCTCTTTTGACAATATGTAAATACATATTCATTTAGCTATATTCAATATATATATTATCTATTCATCATAAACCAATATAATATTTATCGTTTTTTATTAACCATAATGCATCGCTGCAACGTGCAGGCTTTTCCAACCTCGTTTAGACTAAATCATGAAATTTTAAGATTGAAATAGAAAAGATTTATGAGTTATTTCGAGCAAAGAAAAGATTTTTAGATTTACAAGGACTAAATGTGATCTTTCTTTTCCCCTTCTAGTTCGAGTAGCATGGTGAGAGTCAAACAAAGTTCTTTTTTGGTATCAACCGTGTTTGCTTCGGATTCGCTTCGGATTGTTTGGTCCGTAACTTCGTGTAAGTAAAATCCAGTTTACCAAAAAAAAAAAAATCAGTAGTAAATGGCAGGCGACCAAATTGATACGAAACGGTGGCTGAGGCCTCCAAAGTGGACGATGGCGAAAAGAGCAAGGCAACTCTGACGCCACTTTGCTCAAGTCCGCAGCGTGGACCCTCTCCCGCCGCTGGCGCGCTTCTCTTTTCTCCGACACTCCAAAATCCTGTGAATGCTCTGCCTGACTTGCTGACATTCGGCTGGAAAAGGTCACCCCAAAACCGAACTATGTCTTATCTTCCAAATTGATGGGATTTAAGCTCTGCTTAACTCGTTTATGGGTTTTACATTTAATTTTCAGCTTCGTGTCTTCCAACTGTTCATCAACGTCTAATTTGTATTCTTCCCCAGCTTACTATATACTACTATTATATTCTTCACTGCCATTTTTAGCTAGATTTTCGTTGTTTCTTGGTATTTGTGGGCTTATTTTGGTTAGTTGCAATGAATATTTGCTTGAAATTGCAAACTAGCAAGGCCCATGGTTGTTAATTACGAAAATTTGTCCCTTGCAACAAAAAGGAAGTCACTTTACTATCTGTCATAATTATTAACATTTAATATGCAGCTGAATTGTGCTCAATTTTTTTTTTTGTTTTTGCCCTTTTCACAATTTTATGCCGGTTTATAATTACTTATGAGTATGACCAATCCAGCACCACAATTTTGTTTCGTGATTACAGTATGATGGTTTTTCCTTTCCCTACTCCCTTGGCATCCATCAATGGCGAATTCCGTTCGAGCCGGGAATTTTACTGGCTAGCTTCTGCCTTTTTTAGCATCATCGTTTGCAAAATAGTAAGTGTGCTACTATATTATTGCTTCACCAAGTAACAATTTTCAGAGGTGGATATGTGTGAAGTTTTGAACTTATCTTGTTAATTACCAAATTTCTGAACTCTGATCACTTGGATATTCTCCTCTTATCAATATGTTAGTTACTTTTGCTTTGAATTCCTTCCCCAGCGGGTGTGGTGGTTGTTTAATTTTCCAAGAGACAGCTGTGATATGTTGCTTCTATGCCCTAGCTATGGGTTGATCTATTGGTGTGGTAGGTCTTTCCCCTTTTTGATTTCTTAGAGTTGATGCCTTTAGTTTGGTCTAGCTAATTTAAGGAGATAATTGAGGGTGAGCATGCCCAAAAGGGTGTTACCTCAAGAAAGGACAGGCCAGCAGTTTCAGTCTACATCCTTGTTGCCATTTTTTGTTCCTGGGGCTGGAAAATGCTGTTGATCCAAATGTGTCACTGGTCCCCCCCCCCCCCCCCCCCCCCAAAAAAAAAACCAGGGCCCACACTCACACACCTCTGCAAAATCTAATGAGAGCAGTAACGGCATTATGGGAATTAGCTTTTCATACAAGGCAGGTGCATGGTGAAGTTCAGTTCATCAGACTGCAGATGAGTTTGCCGCTGAGATTTTATTCATTGGCTGGATATTTTTGGTGCCATCTAGTTTGTAGGCTGTCTCATGTTGTTCTCAATGAGGATTGGCATGAGGAACTTCCACTTGTTCTCTCTTCCCTGGACCAGGCTGTTAAATGATTATACTCTCACTCTCAGGGTGTAAAAAGTTGTTATCCATCTTGGACAGATCATTTATTCTCATGCTAAATCAATTTGAATTATTGTCTGGATTACCTTCTGGGACAACTGAATTTTCAGGATTTTTTACTGCTGTCCCTAGAGTATACCCGGTTTTGTTGTGCCTAATATGGAGATTAGTTGTGAAGTTTCATACTGGGTATTAAAAATGAAAGAAGTCCCATGGTAGAAAAAGGAGGGTAGTTGTGAAACTTGAAATAATTTTCTTTTTGAAGAACGCTTCAAAGATACAATTGGGGCAGAAAGTTTGTGCACAGATGTTCCTCAATGTTGATGCGTCATATAACAAAGTTATAGCTGATTGATCCTCATTCTTGCTAACATTGAATCAACCCAAAGAACAAACAGTAAACTAGCAGCCTTTACTGCAATCGAAAATACCACATATCATATTACATCCTCAGCTCCTCTAGAGTATCCCTATGAATTTTAGTTGTAGAATGGAAAAAAAGGTTGTGTGAAGTAATGAGATGTTAAGGATATGCACCACTAGTAGATTTATATTAGCCTTAAAATTGTTATTTCTTTATCATTTTTCTTTTTAATTTTAATAATAGACTCATAATTGACTTGGGTACATCCATGGTTTGTTGGTCTTAGCATGAGATATCAGGGCTTTGGGAGGAAGGGAAAGGTTGGAATGTTATCAGCAATATGCTCACTTTGTGCTCTTTTGAGGGACTAGAGAAGGAAAAAGAGAGGGAATACTTTAGGTGATCAAACAATGAGGGTATATTTTATGTCATTAGCTTAGTTATTTCGGATCTTTATGGATGTAACAGGTTTTTTTTTAGTGGTGCTATTCTCAATTGGGTTAGGATAGAGTTACAACTCTTTCTTAAGGTTTGCACTTAGAAGGACTTCTTATTCTGCATGCTTCTGTTGCTGATTAGTTGAATTCACTTGCTGTCAAGCTAAAGAAACATAAATAGACAAAGGCACTAGCTAAGTTACCCCAACGTTTCATGTTACTATTGAAAAGGATGTTTAAATATAAATTCCAATATATATTAAGGTTCTCTTCTGTTTGAAGGTTGCCTATATGTCAATAACTTAACACCTTTTTGTTTTTACGTTGTAGTTGAATGAATATGCGTGACCTGCCTTGCACAAATGTCTTACACGATTACACCTCCGTTCATTTTCTGTGGTGGAAAAAAACTTCTTGGTTACACCTTCATCTTTTTGACATTGCTTCCAAATTGATTGAAGTAATAAGTTTTTTTGTTTCACAGAAGTCCTTTTTTCCTATAATATGGACATAACTCGTGTAGTGATTTTTTTGTACGTTGTTACCTATATGGGCATAACCTGTGTAGTGATTTTTTTGTACGTTGTTCTCCAAGATCTACAGGTTAACAGATTCTATCAGCCATTTGTGCTTAAAGGGATACAGAAAGCTAAGCGATAAGGAAAAAGTAGAATGGAGCAATAGGTAAAATATTTTCCTTTCCATCTCAGTTTTTTGTAGTAAGTTATTTGATTGACCTTCCCAATGTCTATATAGCTTTTTGCTGATTTTCTTTCTTGCTATTTTTCCCTTGCAGGGGTTTTTCAACTTTCCATGCAATTGTAGCAGCATCAGCTTCTTTGTATCTGTTATTATTTTCAAATCTTTTTGATGCAAATTCTCATGCTGAGTTGATTGTTAATAGAACGTCTATCTTGTCAGATGTTACATTGGGGGTAAGTTGATATGAGAGACCTACTAACTTGTTTCTGGCATAAATTTTAGCTCTGTGGGTTGTATTAAGTGCTAGAAACACACATGGTTTAAGCCAAGGACTCTTTATATTGTGGTGAGGCCTCTCCACTCCTCGCCAATTGGTTTTTGGTTGGTTGCTTTAACAGGTTGATTTATGTAAGGGTAGCTAGACTTCAAAGGAGCTCAATGAAATATATCTATGAGGATGTCTTTCTCCCTTCTGCACGTAAATTTGTCATATCCTTTAACGAACTTTTTGGAAACATTTAGCTGACTCATCTTTCTTATTGTTTATGCAGTTCTCTGTTGGCTACTTCTTGTCTGATCTAGCAATGATAATTTGGTATCTTCCAGCTTTAGGAGGTTTGGAGTATGTAAGTGTGGAATTCTTTCTAATAATAAATAGTGTCATGTTAACAACGGGGCCTGAAGTTATTCCTTCTATGTGTTGGCATGTTTTTTTTTGTCTTTTTGATGTTATGAGATAGAAGTAGTGAATCAATCCAAATAGTCTCTTTGTATCCTGCTCTGGTCCTGTCTTCCACAAAATTTTTTATTTTTTAGTGTATCTTCTCCTCTTAATAAAGAGTGAAGTCAGATACTGGTCTGCATCTTTACGTTTATGTTTTTGTCTGACATTTTGATGGTTACTCACATTCTGGTTATGATAATTTGGGAGACTATCTTTATCTGTTGCCCAGCAACTATAATCTTGTATAGAACTTCTACATCTTTCATAATTTTGTCTGACTTGTTGGAAAGGAGATCATGAAATCTACCATTTGAAGACTTCATTGAACTAACAGGTGCCACTCGGCCAATAATTCAAACTGGTTTTTTCATTCATATTCTTTGCTTCTGTTAGGTACTGCACCATGGCCTTTCATTGTTTTCAATCTTTCTAGCCCTCTTAAGTGGTCAAGGACAGATTTACATATTGATGGTTCTCTTCTCAGAGGTTACAACTCCCTTTATCAACCTAAGATGGTAAACCTGACGTTTGGAATGTTACTCTCCTGTATTCTTGTTTATAAATGTCGTGTGGAGTGATGGCTTGTGATTCATGTGGCTGACCCCAAGTAACCCATGGTCGAGGCTAAGATGATTGATTGATTCTTGTTTATTAGGGTCAGTTGACTACTAGACTACTTATGCAGGTACTTGGACGTTGCTGGTAAAAAGGGCTCTAAGATTTACATCTACAACGGCATCGCGTTGTTCTTCGGGTGGTTGGTACTGTCTATCATACCTTGAGCTAATTTTGTTTAGTTTGTTTACATATTCATTTTTCTTTATCCAATCAATCATGTCTTTTGCATTTCTGGAAACCTGCTTTTTTCTTTTCTTGATTTCTTAGTTGGCCATTAGATTCAAGGCTACATATAATGTTTGATAATTCATTGGAAGTTCAGCAACTTTCCCAAGTATTTGTTTAAGTCAATCAAGATTCTCAGTAGATTCACATGACAGTTGTTCTGAGGTCCCTAAGATCCTTTCTTTACAGAATATTCAGAAGAATGTAATAACTGGATTTTTTTTGTTATGGAAGTTCACCAGTTTATTGCACCCTGTAAAAAAGGGAAAAAGGGGGGGGGGGGGGGGGGGGGGGGGGTTTGATATGCAGCATTATGCAACTGGCCTAAAAGAAAGCAAATTTAAATACACAAAAATACAGACAAACCCAAAGGGCCAACTAAGAACCCGCTTTACCTACTGGAAGAGGAGACTCGTGATGTTCATGGCTCCTAAGGACTCACAAATTCCTCTTCTTGATGCTGTTCTTATGAGTTGATAACATAGCTCCAGTTCCTTGGGCACGTACTAGATGGGCTATTTTATCAATTTGGTGGGACTTTATTGTTCATTTTTTCAAAGTAATAAAAGTTTTGCTGTGGATGGAAGTTTGCTGTGAGTCTCATCAGTACTTGCTCTGCAAAATGATTTCGAGGGGAACCACCGCTGGTACTAATATGAACATGCTTGGATTTCAGGTGGCAAGAATCATCTTATTCATCTACTTTTTTGCCCACATGTATAGCCACTTCGGCCAGGTAAAGTGTTATTTCTTAGAAAATCATCGTAGGATAATACATTTTTTTGAATTGAAATGAAAAGGGATGCTCCAGGTGATAGAATAAAATTAGTTTTTGAAACAATAGGAGCAGTCTGTAGAAGTAGGTGTGCCGTATGTGAAGGATCCTTAGCCTGGAGATAGTACTGGAATTAATTCACCAACATTCTGACTTCTGTCTTTTAACTGACTGAACCTGCAAAGTGCATATAACAGAAGCATCTGGTGCATCTTTTCTCGGAAGGTTGCCCTCCCGTTTGGTTTTGTTTTAACACATTTGTAAGTAGTTTGCATGATTTGTTTCAGGTGAAGAAAATCTTTCCCTTAGGCTTCTATAGCTTGCTGACTATACCATCTGTGCTGGCACTGCTGAACCTGTTCTGGTTTTGGAAGATCGTCAGAGGCTTGGTAAGAACTCTTTCGAAAGCCAAGCACAGTCGGTGACCCAATTCCTCGAACCAAATTATGCAAATAGCTGCAAGGATTGTAGGAGAGAAGCACATCATGTTTTGTGTTCTCACCTTAAGTCCCAACTGCTACTTGTTAAATTCATACTATTGGGAAAGGAGGAGCAGGTAAGAGATGGAAGATTGAGAACTATTATCCAAGTGATCAAGAGATGTCCTAACTGATTGGGACATTGTTTTGACATAAGCTATTGTTTTAACATAAGCTATTAATGTCTGGGTGAAGTATGAATGTGGCCGGCCCCGCCAAAAGCTATTAGGAGTCAATAATGTAAATTTTCAGGTTATTTACCGCGCTTCAGTCAGACAGATTGTGACACATCCGGGATAGGCGTTGGTCAAAAGAGTAGTTATTATGAACACCTGCGTTAAAATCTAGATTAGTGCTTTTAATTTTCTTGTTTTTACAAAGAATGACCTAAGGTTCTAAAACATTTAATTGAACAGCAAAACAACAATTTTTGGCTTTGATACCAAAATGTCCGGGTATTTTAAAACATAACACACAACATAGAAGAAAGCATAGATTATGTACACATATAAACTGAAAATTGTACACATATAATTTATTAACTTGAAATACAAACTTACAGAGAACTAATGAAAACTAGTTTACAATACAAAGATGATGAACATGGGAATAACTACAAGCTTGAACTGTTGAAGTAAAAATCTGAGTTTCAACATGATTGACACCACTATGGTACAGGTACAAGCATACCACTTAAGCACTAAATAATAAAATACAAATTCTGGTGGAAAGAAAGGCGTATAACAAATAGACTAAAAAAAATGAGAATTTTCAATGCCTAGACTCTGGAGGAAAGCTTCCTTAAATAGGCAAACCTTCTAAGCCTTAGTGATAAGGCTAGCTGGTCGTCTCCAATCAGGAAGCAAGGAATCTGGGACCACCAAAGTTAGTGGCTGAATAGTGCTCCATTATGTTGATGGAAGCAATAATTCTAGGCAACTGGTAGGTCCTTGTCTGTTTTTCCATTCCTGTCGGTTTCTGCAGACACTGGCTTTAATTATGCAGAAATCAATGCTCCTCGTTAGAGATGTTTTTACTGGGCCTTTGCTAAGTCATTTTTGCCGGATAAGGATCTAAATCTCTCTTGTCCTTTCTAAATCAATTGTTTTTAAGCAGATTTTAAAATTCTTTCCTTCATTATAGAGATAGGAATTTGACTATCCCCGAATTGTCCTCCTTGATAGAACCGATTAAGCGTGACATTTAGGAAATCCTCATTTGGGTTCTCTTCTTCATCAATTAAATTAATTTTATCAAATCTGATATTCTCAGATAAATATTGGTTAAAGATACATTTATCCCACCATTTTGTTTCCTAAATTCATTCTAGACAAGGAGTAAAATGGATGTCATAATCCACTGCTTGTTTTTCATAATGCCATTGGAGGATCCAATGAATATTGTTTGTGACCACAAAAAAAAAAAATGGGAATGACACCATTTTATTTTTCTTGAGAAATTGTTCTTGGAACATGCAGAATCATTTAAAGGACTTCTTTACTTGTTCTAGGAAAGAGTCTCTAAACAAGCCCTTTCCAAAGTACTAGTTATAAAACCAATTAGGAATTTTCCTTTGCTTGGTCTTGAATAAAATCATCTATAAATGCTAATGGTCTATATTTTGAATATGGAAGACTTCATCTCAAGCCTTGATCCAGTCCAAATATGAGAATAACATATTCTCATATGTTCTTCTAGTCAAAATTCTTCTTCTTCCAGATGGAACTCTTCATTCTTTCTTCTTGGAGGGTTCTCTTTCAAATTTTATTTTTTTCTAAATTAATTATTGGGAAGGATTTCCTTCTTCTTCAGGATTTTCTAGATGAACATGGTGTTGAGCTAAAAGAGCTCTGGCTAATTCTATGTTCATTTCCAGACAACTTTCTATTTCCATCATATCCTCCTTGGATTCTTGACAAAGAATAGCTTTGTTTTTCTGATTCAAATTCTTTGTCATCTTTTCTTTCCTACAAAAAATTGTCTAGTCAAGAATTCAGGTACAGAGTTGGTTTTTCCCACAATATATTCAATATCAAAATCAAAAGCAGATAAAATGGCTTGCCAACGAGCAAAATTTTGCGTGGAAGCTAAATTCTTAAAATCTCTAAGCAAAATATCTTTTGCTACTTTACAATCACCTCTAATTAAGAATTTCTTGTTGAGACTATCTTCCTTAAATTTTGTGATGTTGGAATTCTTGGCGCACCAAGATCCTTTTAAGATAGGATTTGAGCTCATTGAGCTAACTCTAGCTTGAACAGCTATCTAAGGCAGCTAAAAGCCTTTAGCTTAAGTCAGCTCACTTCAGCTATAAGTAGCTCAAAGTAGCTGGACTGTAGCTCAAGTTAGCTCAAGTCAGCTCAAGTCAGCTCACTTCAACTTCTAGTAGCTGAATGTAGCTGGACTTCAGCTCAAGTCAGCTCACTTCAGCTATAAGTAGCTCAAAGTAGCAGGACTTCAGCTCAAGTTAGCTCAAGTCAACTCACTTCAGCTTTTGGTAGCTGAATGTAGTTGGGCTTTAGTTCACTTCAGCTGAGAGTAGCTAACTCCAGCTCAAGGTCAGTTCAGGGAACTAGACCTTAGTTCATGGAGCTTGATTGGAGCTCAGAGGAGCTCAATGGTGCATAAGTAGCATAGTGAGCTAGCTTTGTGCCAGCTCACCTTGCTTTTAGCTCAAAACCACCAAGAGACACATCTTTTGTGTAAAGGTATGTCTCTTCATCAAAAGAGATGACTATTGGCTAAAAGAACATGTCCTTTCATCCAAAGGAAGTGTTCCTTGAGTGAATAGACATGTATATTCGGCCATGAGGGTGGTTGGGGTGGTTATTGCACCAAGAATGATGTCCTATGACTTCAAGGGACATGTATATTCGACCATAAGGTAGTTATGGGGTGGTTATAGGCCAAAGGAAGTGTTCCTTGGCTAAAAGACATGTATTTTCGCCATAAGGTAGTTATGGGGTGGTTATAGGCCAAAGGAAGTGTTCCTTGGCTAAAAGACATGTATTTTCGCCACCATACATGACCCTTAGCCAAAGGAAGTGTTCTTTGGCTTAAAAGACACCTTTCTTGGTGTAAAGGTGTGCCTTTTGGTCATCTATAAATAGCCTTTAGAGGCCAGCCATTTTAAGCACGAATTTGGCACTCCATTTGCTCCATTTTCTTGAGAGAAAATTATTCTCCTCCTATTTCCTTTAGAGGCCAAAATATTAAACACTTTTTGAGAGCATTGTGGGTGGATTTACATAGAGATTGTTCATCTCTATTTCAAGCTTCAAGGTGCACATCTTTTCTTTTAAGATCAAGTTCTTCCTCAGGTTTTTGCCAAAGCTAACCAAGAAGAAAGGTGCACATCTTTTCTTGGTTTAGTAGCATGTTAGGTTTCATTTCTTATGTATGTTCTTAGTAGCATGCTAGGATTTATTTAACACAACATGTATATGATCTTGATATGTTATATAACATGTTATGCATGCCTATATCCATGTTGAATTCAAATGAACAAATATGCATGTGGCATATACAAGAAGAAAGATAACATAAAAGTATGTTATCATAAGATCCTGAAATCTTCAATTGGTATCAGAGCCTAGGTCATGAACATGTATATGTTGCATATAGTGAGCATGATTTAGGATCATACATATGTGTATGATTGTGATAAGGCTAATGAAGGATATGTGTATGAAGCAATGAAGGCATGTTTGTGTATTTCTGATTGAATGCTATATGCATCTCTTTTGCCATATATGAGCATGTTAGAAGTTGTTTCATACACATGTTGCTTTGTTGAGTCTTGTTGTGTAAATTGAACTAAAACATGTGAATTGCATCAATGTAGATGGCTTGTAAGAATATAGTTGCTGAATTAAACCGTGACCTCAAATTGGATGGTGAAAACTATTCAATTTGGCAACAGAAGGTCAAATTCATTTTAACTGAGCAAGATACTCTTGATGTGCTCACTCAAGAGATCATGCCTCCTGCTGAGGGATAGGATAGGACTGCCTATGAGGCATTCCTAAAGAAGAACTCTATGTGTAGAGTCACTCTCCTCTCCACTATGGTGGATGAGATTATGGTGGAATTCTCCATGCTTGAGGGGGCTAAGGCCATATGGGACTCAGTCAAGGCCAAGTATGGAGATGTTTCTGTAGAGAAACAATGCTCAATGATTCTCAGGTTTGAGAATTATGTGAAGCGTGCTGATCACTCTATGAGTGCTCACTTGCGTGAGATGTCACGCATGATCCACCAACTCAAGACAGCAGGGCATGTGCTCACTGATGAGCAACAAGTGCAAGCAATAATCCGTTCCCTGCCCGATGAGGAATGGCAGTTGATGAAGGTCAACTTACGCCATAACCCTCAAATAATGTCATTTGATGACATTGCTCGTCACCTCCTGCTTGAGGTTGAGGTGATGGCCCTCAAGGACCATTCTAAGGCATATGTTGCCTCATCCTCTATCCATAAGGGATGGAAGAAGAGTGGTGGCAAAAGAGGGCCAGGAAAGGGCAAGGGAAAAGGTCCTGCTTCCAAGAAAAGTTTCAAGAAGAAGCGGGACATAAGCAAGCTGAAGTGCTTCAACTGTGGGTATAAAGGACACTTTGCAAAAGATTGCAAAGGTCCACCCAAGGTACATACAAACCCTTCTACTTCCTTTGTACATGTTGTGTCATGCACATTACTAACTGAGTGCAATTCTTTGTGGATTGTAGACTCAGGAGCAACAGACCACATAGTCCGGGACAGGTCCTGGTTTGTGGCCTACAAGAAGCTCTCAAAAGGAGCTAAGCATGTTTCAGTGGGAAATGATGCCAGGCTGCAAGTAGAAGGCATAGGAACATGTAAAATTCCTGTGAATATTGGATATTTGTATCTAATAGATGTATTGTATGTACCAAACATTTGTAGAAATTTGATTTCTATAAGTTCTATGTTGAAGTACAATTATTGCTTTAACTTCTTTAATAATAATGTGTCTATTATTAAAGATAATAAGAAGTATGCACTTGCTCAGTTAATAATGGGCTTTATGAGTTGAAGCCAACTAACCATTCTATTGCAAGTCCCAGTTGCTATGTGACAGAGGTCACAAATGAAATAAGATGGCATGAGAGGTTAGGTCATATTGGTCAAGATAGAATGGACAAGCTAGCCAAGAGTGGCTTGCTAGGTTCCTTGACCAAGGTTGTCCTTCCAAGTTGCCAATCATGCCTAGAGGGCAAAGCCACAAGAAAGCCTTTTGGCAAAGCAACTAGGAGAAGTGAGGCACTAAGTTTAGTTCACTCTGACCTGTGTGGGCCAATGAGGGTTGAATCCAGAAATGGATTCAAGTACTTCATCACATTCACAGATGATTATACTCGATTCACCCACATCTACTTACTGAGAAACAAGGCAGAGGCCTTGGCATGCTTTGAGAAGTATGTACACTTGGTTGAGAACCAAGTAGGTAAGAAGGTTAAGTCCTTGAGGACAGATAGGGGTGGAGAGTATACATCAAATGCATTCAAGGCATTTTGTGACTTGAAGGGTATTGAGAGGGAGTTCACTCTTCCTTGGACACCCCAACAGAATGGAGTGTCTGAGAGGAAGAATAGAACTCTTATGGACATGGTACGTTCCATGATGGCAAAGGCCAACTTAGACATCACTTATTGGAGTGATGCACTGCTGTGTGCAGTTCATGTCCTTAACAGAGTACCCACCAAGAATGTGAACTCTTCTCCATATGAGTTATGGAAGAAGAAAACTCCTAACCTAAGCTATTTATGCCCTTGGGGTTGTTTAGCTTATGTTCACATAACGGACCACCCTTTGGGAAAGTTGGGTCCAAGAGGGAGGAGGTGTGCCTTCCTTGGTTATGCTGAACAATCTAGGGGTTATGTGTTCTTGGATATAAGTCACAAAACTGGGAACATCTTTGATGCAAGGAATGCTAACTTTGTGGAGGATGAGTTCCCCAAAGTTGGTGAGCGTGGTGACTTAACCTCATTAAGCCAGATCCTAGATGAGGATCAACCAAGTGTCATAAGGACACCTGGGACACATGCACCTACTCTAGAGGGAGTACCTCAACCACATGGAGCAATGGCTCCAGAAATGCCTGTTGTTGTGGACCAACATGAGCAAGACCTCCAAGAGGAAGGTTTTGTTCAAGAGGGAGTTGAGGATACTCAAGAGCAAAATGTTGAGCCTCAAGAGATGGAGCATGAGTTGCCTCCATCTCAGCCTACATTGAGAAGATCAATGAGGAAATTTGGACCACCTAAAGAATGGTGGATCTTGGATAGTGAGGCAAATTTGGTTGCATCTGAGATAGATGAGCCAAGTAACATTAAGGAGGCTCTTGAGGGTGCACAGAGG
The DNA here is from genome assembly GCA_005392925.1 of Aquilaria sinensis. Classification (NCBI taxonomy): domain Eukaryota; kingdom Viridiplantae; phylum Streptophyta; class Magnoliopsida; order Malvales; family Thymelaeaceae; genus Aquilaria; species Aquilaria sinensis. The sequence goes on from SMDT01000076.1 coordinate 183,060, forward strand.
GAAGAGTGGCTAAATGCAATGAAGGATGAGTTGCATTCAATGCATCTCAATGGGGTTTGGGAGCTAAGTGATCTTCCTCCAGGCCGTAAGGCAATTGGGAACAAGTGGGTTCTCAAGATCAAGGTGAACTCTGATGGAAGTATCGAAAGATACAAGGCCCGTTTGGTGGCCAAGGGTTTTACACAGAAGGAGGGTGTTGATTTCAAAGACACCTTCTCTCCTGTTGTAAAATTCACTTCCATCAGGATATTACTTGCCATCGTGGCAAATCTAGACCTAGAGTTACATCAGATGGATGTAAAGACCGCCTTTCTCAATGGTGATTTGAGTGAGGAGATATATATGAGACAACCTGAGGGGTTTGTCCAAAAGGGTCAAGAGGACAAGGTATGTAGACTAAAGAAGTCTATCTATGGTCTTAAGCAAGCTTCAAGACAGTGGTACTTGAAGTTTCACCATGCAATCACAAGCTATGGCTTTGTGATGATGCATGAAGACCATTGTGTATACTTGTACTCTTCTGGGTCTAGTTTTGCAGTATTGACTCTATATGTAGATGATATACTGATTGCAAGTAATGGGCTTGCATTGTTAAGTACCATCAAGGGATGGTTGTCTTCCACCTTTGACATGAAGGACATGGGGGAGGCTGCCTTTATCCTAGGGGTTAAAATCCTGAGGGATAGAAAGGCAAGGTTGTTGGCCCTTTCTCAAGAACCTTATATTGATAAGATTCTTGCAAGGTTCAACTTAACAAACGCAAAGCCCATGAGTACACCTCTTGCATATGGTTGCAAGATTGGAGAGGACTTGTGTCCTAAGACTCCAAAGGAGAAGGAAGAGATGGCTCAGGTCCCCTACCTAAGTGCCATTGGTAGCTTGATGTATGCCATGTTATGTACAAGGCCAGACATCAGCCAAGCGGTTGGACTTCTAGCAAGATATTCTTCCAACCCTGGTCTGGAGCATTGGAAGAGTGTCAAGAGGATCCTAAGGTACCTCAAGGGTACTAAGGATTATTGGCTTTGTTACCAAGGTAAAGACCTTGGTTTACGTGGCTATTCTGATGCTGATTGGGGAGGAGATAGAGACTCCAGCAAGTCTACATCTGGTTATCTTTTCATGCTAAATGGTGGGGCTACTACTTGGTGTAGTAAGAAGCAAACTTGTACAGCATTGTCCACAATGGAGGCTGAATTTGTTTCATGTGCCTCAGCTGTACAAGAAGCCCTTTGGCTAGGTTATTTCCTTAAGAATTTGGAGTCCAGGGTTTCTATTGAGAAACCTATTACTATCTACAGTGATAGTATGGCAGCCATGGCTTATACCAAGGACCCCAAATACCATGGAAAGACCAAGCACATTAGCATGAAATATAACTTTGTGCGGGATGCAATTGAAGAGGGTGAAGTTAGGATTGAGTACATTTCTACAGACCTGATGGTGGCAGATCCTCTCACTAAGCCATTGCCACCACTTGTATTTGCTCGACATGTTAGAGCAATGGGTCTTAGAAGAATGTAAATGTTGGATGTACTTCACCTCTTTGGTGTCACACATGTTATGTATTTCTTTGAAATAATACAGATTATTTTATGAAATACTCAGTTCAATTTTATGAATCACAACGAACAAATGAACATGTCAAACATAGGCAGAGGATGACTTTCTCACACAAGTCATTCGCCCTTGATCTTTGTGTAAGATTAAGGATGAGACTGGCTAAAGACTTAAATGAAACTTAAGTGAATGATACATTTAAGTGGGAGTCATGCTCCAACACATGACACTTTAGCTTTTATGGTCGCCTTGATTATGAGTAATCAAGATTCAATGCTTTGGTGCATTCAGTTTGTATGACCATTCATACATCCTAGCCTATGTTAAATGTAAGCTAAGGCTTACATGGAGAAATTTCATGGTTATTGACATGTCCTCCTTTTATATGTTAAGAGGAGTACACTTCATGGTGTTTTAAGAGGGAGAAATGACACACTCCTCAATTGGAATGGAGATCACTCCAAGTGGGAGTGACATGAGTAAAACACCTTAGAAGTGTATTATGGAACTTTAATGGATGTGTTTCCAAGTGTTCCATGACCATGAAATACGACCAGAGAAGAATTTAAGCAAGTTGTCTCTATTCTTGCTTAGTGTGAGATTCTTCGAATCAGACTCTTAGTGACTATGGCTTGCTATTAGGAAGTTGAGTTAATTATGATTACTTTGATTGGTTGTCGAAGGTCTTAGAGAAATGAGACTGGAGTATCCTCCTTTTGGGTAATCATGTTAACTCATTGACCTAAGTAGTTGAAGCTAAAAGGAAAGACATTAAGATGATACACGTTCACTAAATTCAATCTTGGGCCCACATATTACTGTGAGTAGTATGCTAGATTGAATGACAAGTGATTGAAATGAGTACTCAATGCTTAATACAATCATGGATTTCAAGGAGTTGAAATTCTAAGAAAGAGACTGATTGTGATTAAGAAGTGTATCATATGTCTGGGGTCTGAAAGGCATAACTTGATGTGTTCAAGCAAGCTTGATGTGTTTAAGCAACACACTTGAATTTGATGTGTTCAAAGGAAAGTTTGAAGAAGTTCAAACTATGAGGAGAGGACAATCTTCTATTGAGAGTCTAACAACCTCAATGGAAGAGACTTAGTGTGTGTGCCTGAGGTCGCACCCACAACTCTATATATGTAGAAGTGTTTGGATTATTTCGGCTATTAGGATTAAGGAGTTTGTTTTGAGTGGGAGCTGGAAGCTTAAAAGCATCTTAGTGCGAGTGGGAGTTTGTTGGAATTCTTGGCGCACCAAGATCCTTTTAAGATAGGATTTGAGCTCATTGAGCTAACTCTAGCTTGAACAGCTATCTAAGGCAGCTAAAAGTAGCTCCCTTTAGCTCAAGTCAGCTCACTTCAGCTATAAGTAGCTCAAAGTAGCTGGACTTCAGCTCAAGTTAGCTCAAGTCAGCTCAAGTCAGCTCAAGTCAGCTCACTTCAGCTTCTGGTAGCTGAATGTAGCTGGACTTCAGCTCAAGTCAGCTCACTTCAGCTATAAGTAGCTCAAAGTAGCAGGACTTCAGCTCAAGTTAGCTCAAGTCAGCTCAAGTCAGCTCACTTCAGCTTTTGGTAGCTGAATGTAGCTGGGCTTCAGTTCACTTCAGCTGAGAGTAGCTAACTCCAGCTCAAGGTCAGTTCAGGGAACTAGACCTTAGTTCATGGAGCTTGATTGGAGCTCAGAGGAGCTCAATGGTGCATAAGTAGCATAGTGAGCTAGCTTTGTGCCAGCTCACCTTGCTTTTAGCTCAAAACCACCAAGAGACACATCTTTTATGTAAAGGTATGTCTCTTCATCAAAAGAGATGACTATTGGCTAAAAGAACATGTCCTTTCATCCAAAGGAAGTGTTCCTTGAGTGAATAGACATGTATATTCGCCCATGAGGTGGTTGGGGTGGTTATTGCACCAAGAGTGATGTCCTATGACTTCAAGGGACATGTATATTCGGCCATAAGGTAGTTATGGGGTGGTTATAGGCCAAAGGAAGTGTTCCTTGGCTAAAAGACATGTATTTTCGCCATAAGGTAGTTATGGGGTGGTTATAGGCCAAAGGAAGTGTTCCTTGGCTAAAAGACATGTATTTTCGCCACCATACATGACCCTTAGCCAAAGGAAGTGTTCTTTGGCTTAAAAGACACCTTTCTTGGTGTAAAGGTGTGCCTTTTGGTCATCTATAAATAGCCTTTAGAGGCCAGCCATTTTAAGCACGAATTTGGCACTCCATTTGCTCCATTTTCTTGAGAGAAAATTATTCTCCTCCTATTTCCTTTAGAGGCCGAAATATTAAACACTTTTTGAGAGCATTGTGGGTGGATTTACATAGAGATTGTTCATCTCTATTTCAAGCTTCAAGGTGCTCCTCTAAGATCAAGTTCTTCCTCAAGTTTTTGCCAAAGATAACCAAGAAGAAAGGTGCACATCTTTTCTTGGTTTAGTAGCATGTTAGGTTTCATTTCTTATGTATGTTCTTAGTAGCATGCTAGGATTTATTTAACACAACATGTATATGATCTTGATATGTTATATAACATGTTATGCATGCCTATATCCATGTTGAATTCAAATGAACAAATATGCATGTGGCATATACAAGAAGAAAGATAACATAAAAGTATGTTATCATAAGATCCTGAAATCTTCATGTGACACAAAGCACAATTGTCAAAATTTCCTTCTTAATAGTGGCATAATTCTTTTAGGCTTGGTTCTATACCCCTGAAGTAAATCTTATCAATTGTTCTTTTTTATCAATTTTCTGTTTTAATATTTTACCATAGCCAATATCACCGACGTCTGTTTCAACAATTTTAAAGGCTTCTGAGTTCAGAATACTAGCACTAGGATTTTCTTTTATTCTTCTTTTGACTAGCTAGACAGCCTTAATTTGTTATATACTCCAGTAAGAAGGATTCTTCAGAGGTTTACAATTTTTTGCAAGATCTTTATAAAAATCTGCAACATAATTTAAACTTCCCAAAAATTTCTGTAACTGCTTTTTATCCTTAATTTTATTAGAAAATTTATCAACAAAACTTATTGATCTATCAATAGGCTTAACTGTTCCGTTGTGAATTATATTGCCTAAAAATCTAATTCTAGTTTGGACCAATTCCATTTTTTTTTGCTGATACTACCAATCTTGTATCTTCTACTATTTTTACAAATTTGTTTAAGTACTTCCAATGTTGATCAATTGATTGCGAAAACATAAGTACATCATCAATGTAAACAATAGTAAAATAATTATAAGGATTAAAAATTCATTCATAATTTTTTGAAATTCTGATGGGCCATTCTTCTACCCAAAAGGCTTGACTTTCCACTCATAGTGACCAAATAAGACATTAAAACTTGTTTTATATTTATCTTTTTCAGCAGTATGAATTTACCAATATTCTGACTTCATATTAAATTTTGAGAATATCATAGCATTATGAAATCTCGATAACAAATCTTTCTTATTAGGTATTAGATGACCAATCAATCTAAGAACTTTATTTAGAGATTTATAATTGATGACCAATCTAAGTGCTCCTCTTTCAATTTTTGAATTCTTAATCACATAAAAGGCAAAACAGCTCCATGATGAAGACCTATGTCTAATCAATTTCTTATCCAACAAATCTTGGATTTCTTTTCTAGTGGGTCGTTAATTCTTCATTCATTTGGATTATTTTAGACCTTGTAGAAATGGTTTTTTCATTAAAGTTTGGTTCGTAAGGAATGCGTACAATGTATTTCTTTCTTTGCCAAAAAGCATTGGGAATATCAACATATACTTTGTTGGCTAAAATTTTCTTGAAGTGTTCTATTCTTTGCCTTAATTCTTGATCTTATAATTTTCTTCGACATTCTTGTGTTTTACTTCTTCCTATAAACACATAAGAACATTCTGGTTTCTTCCTAAATCTATACTGAGTTCTTCTAATAATCATCTCCTAGTTGGTTCAGCAAACTCAAAAGTAATTTTCTTTTCAAATTTTTTGGTAAAAATTCCATTCATACTTATCTTCATTGCATACATCAACATTTGTTAGTGTAAACCTATTGGTATAGTTTATTTGTTAGTAGCAGTAATAGACCCAAAGGATTTATCAAGATATTGATAAAGAGCAATTCCTTCTTTAATATAGTTTCTATCAACTCTTGAATTTACTAAGACCACTATTGTTAATTTGAATTTTTTTTTATTAATAAAGTCATTTTACTGGTAAATCTTTGGTTTGACAGAAAATAGACATCATTAATTTGTAAAGGTTTTTTTTGAAATATTCTATTTTTAAATCTTTATTTTCTTGACTTCTGGAATATTTTTCCCTTTTTCTTTCTGTTTTGCCTTGAACCTAAATTCTTTCACATCTTCCATAACTAGCTTATCTTCTGGAAGATCTTGACAGTATCCTTCAAAATTTTGAAGTTCTAAAATCTTAATTCTATTTCTAAGAGATTTTATTTCTACCTTTCTTTCTGAAATTTCTCTTTTTAATTCTGCTATTGTGGTTTCTTTTTTACTCTTCTATGCTTCGTCTATTCTCTTAATGGTTTCATTTAAACTATAGACAGGAGGCTTGGTTAATTCTTGTATATCAACATTTTTTTTTAATTTCTTCTATCTTGATTTTCTTGATTTTCCCGCTTACCTACTTTATCAAGATATTTAAACAAAATTTCTTTTCTTAATTCTATATCATCAATCTATTTAACAATTTCTTAGATTCTTTTATCTTTTCCAGTAATGGCATTAACTTGAATCACATTTAATTGTAGTCTTTCAAATGCGTTTTGTAACTGACAAGAATCACAACCACAATTTGAGCCACAACTTCCTGATTTGGATTCTGAATTATCAAAAAGACCAATTATATTTATTTCTTCAGAACTTTCAGAAGTTTTTTTTTTTTACCTCTTTGGGTTCATTATCAATAGTCAATAAGATTTGCATTAAAATTTTTTTTAAGCCTTCATCTATTTTTAAAGAGTTTATTTTTTCACCTTGTTTTGCATTTATTAGCAAAATGTCCTGGTTTACCACATTTCCAACAAACCATTTGATCTTTTCTAAATTTTCTCCTTTTAAACCTTTTAAAAGGTCCTGGGTTTTCTTCCAATCTTTCAAACTTTCTTCTCCTATGTTTTCTATAGGATTTATGTTTTTTTTTTTGTTTTCTAGGCTCATATTCAGAGTATGGCCTTGGGATATCATAATCAAATTAGGAACAGAATCTACCCATTTTTTTTCTTCCTGCTAATCTTTCTTTTTTCACATGTTTTTGTTACTTCATTTCATGACATAAATTTAAACCAACTTCTTTAATTTCTGCTATGATTTGACCATAAGTATAATTTTCTAAATTGGGATGACCTTGGTTTTTCTATTTAATGGGATCCATGACTAATTGACCAAAGTGTTTCAATAATCTGTCTATGAATTTTTCTTTCCAAATAAAGGGTCTACAATCTTCCCTTTTATAAACTCTAGTAAGGAAAGTATCTTTATACTATTCTAAATTTGATAAAGTTCTACATCTCAAATTTAACAACAATTCACCATTTCTACTTTCTTTACTTGCTACATCACCAACAAAATGAGAGTAAATAGTATACAGCAAAGTATTTACAACATCAAGTTCACTTGTTTGGATTAATTGGTTCCCATGTTGTACTAGGAGCATTTTTTATTTCTTATCTACCTTGTCCAGTTAGATATTTTTCCCACCAATTTCTTAATTAACTTATAAAACCAGTTATGATCATTTCTATTATATCTGGGTCTGAATTATCCACTCCTTTTCTAGCAGTTATCCTAAACATAATCATATGCTAAATAGTATTTATTATATGATATTATGACAAACCATCTATTTTCCATTCCTTTATTGAATCTCCTTTATATTCAGCAAAAGTATAAAGCTCAGAATAATTGTTTAATTTTATGTCTACTGGAGATGGTTTTGTTGGAGCATAAAGATGACGTACATTCTAAACTCTTGAAACATTTCTAATTGGACCTACTCTCCCCCTTTCATAATGAAGATGATTTAAGTCTAAAGTTTCATATTCTGAGTAATGGGAATCAACTGATTCTTGGATATTTGGACTTTTTCCACTAATATTTATTTGAATATCCTTTTGTTTTTTATCTATAGTCTCTTTTAGTTCTTCAGACCTGATTGTTAATTTAGTTATTTGATCAGCAAAATCCGTAATTCTATCATTTTGTTTTAATTTGAATTCTGAAAGTTTCTTAGAAAAACTTATTGGAGATTTTGTTATTTCTGGTAAAAGTTTTAGGTTATAGACTGAAGCCTTTGTGAGACAAAACTTATGCTTATCCAAAGATGTTTTAATTCTATTCATCTGTTTACCTATAGATTGTAAGTAAAGGTTTGTATAATTATTTTGTTCCACAATATTTTGGAGATCTTTTTTGTTAATAGGTTTCTTATCAGGTTCAGGATTTTCTGCATCAAAAGTTTTGAAGGGTGAAGTAGACATTCTAGTTTCTCCTCCCATTATGGCTGTAGTATTTGGAGGATGTGGGGATGTAATTTCTTTTCCATCTTTGGTTTTATATATGGACCTAGTTTCTTCCAACACATCTAATGTAGTTTCTTCATCCAACACTATGGCTGGAATAAACCATTCAAAGAATTTCAAATTTTTCTTAGTTTTGTTATCCTTTTATACCAAAAGTGTTTATGTAGGGTTTCGGGAGCCAAACAAGCGCAGTGAAATATAACCGAAACCCTCCACGATCCAAGCGAAACAAGGTAAACCGGACATTTAAAATTTTTCATACCTAATTCGGTTGAGATCTTTCATCCAACTATTGAGTTGAATCACAAAACCTGAACAGTTGACGTATTCAAGCTTTCTACGGTATCCACACAAGCCTCTCAGGATCACCACGCCTCCACCACGTCCCGACAGATGCATTTCTCTTGCGCCCACAGTGCTAGCATGCGTCCTCCAAAGAATGGTAAGATAAAAGTGTGGCTGGTTTTTAAAACTCTTCTGATTTTGTCCCTTTGGGAGGCTAGGGCAAAAGCTCTAAATTCTCACTATATGATGTATTTAATTGAGACTTAACTCCCAAGTCTAATGCATTTCAAAGCCTTAATCTAATTAGGTTTAATTTCGGCCTTAATAATGGCTTAACTTTTGGGCCAATTATTAATACGAAATTATTATGAAAAATTCTCTAACTTATACCCATATGTAGACTACATATCTCATATTAGTCTCCATATATACTAGTCGTTGTATATTATTGCAACCCACTCCACAATAATACTAGACCAGGAACATTTAAGAATATCATTATTCTAGGGTTATAATTATGTTTATTACATTACGTAGAAACAAAACAACAAACATAATTACTGGATTAATGGCTCAATAAAATATCAAACCTCAATGTCCAAAATATAATCATCTCATAATTGACTTTTAGGCATAACACTAACAGTTTAATCCTTTTTTTGTCTTCTTTGGTATATGTGTCAAAAAAACCATTTTCTCTTAATTTCATTACTTTTTAACCAAAAATCTTCATTTACACTTTGACCAAAAATCTTCATTCAAATTTTGAGGGTCAAACCTAAATGGTTCTGTTAAAACATTTAATTCAAAATTTGAAAAACTAGGATTAGGAGATCCTATGAATACAGATTTTGTTTCTTCTTCTTGTTGTCCAGAATTGTGACCCTTTTCTAAGACAACTGGATCAATTTTATATATAGGATGTGAAAATTGTTCTATTGATTCTCTAACTCCTACAAGTTTCTCATGTTCAAATTCTGAAACATAAGAGCATGAAGCTCTAAAGGGTTTGTAAGCAATTCTTGAGGGAAGCCTTTTTTATTCTAATTCTGAAAAATTAATTTTTTTTAATTCTGTCTTTGCTAAATCTCATTTCAACTTCTCCATTTTCATATTCAATAATTATTTCTAATTCTTGAGGTTTTAAAGGTTTCATGTATTTTTCATTCTAAAAAATCCATTTTTCTAAAAGTTTGATGTCTTTCAACTTAATTGGTTTTGGAATGACAACATGACTTTTCTCTATATTAGTTTTTAATAACAAAGTTTCTCCTTGTGTATCAAATTTTAAAACCTTAGGCTCAATTTTGTGTTGTCATTACTTTGTAATAGATTTTATAAACCAAAACAAGATTTTGGGATCCTTCTAGCATATCAAAACTAGATATTATGATATTTGCAGTTAAGACTTTCATGATATGAGAATCTTTAAAGAAACAATGAAGTTTGGATGACAATTAAAATAAATTAGTCCATCACGCAAACTTGATTTTGCAATGCCTAGCAGAGAATTAGAGAATTTATTATGACACGGCCATCCTTGGCCCCTGCCCAGGAAGCCATGTGAGAACTGATCCCACAGTGGTTGCAATTGGCTAGTTGTATATGTACGCGGATTAAATCCCATGATACTAGTTGATTATCCTAGAATATACAATATGCATGCTCTTCATGCTTTGACTTGGTTTATTAAAACCAAAAAAACATTAACTTGGCCAAGTAATTTCTACAGAAAATAAATACAAATAGCCAAAGCATACAAAATTGACATTTGTGTGAGTTTACTACACATAACAACTCGTGAGAACATGCATACATAAAGTAGACTAATGCCCTCACCCAAGAGCAACCCTAGAGTCTAGGACTCTTCATAACATAAACTATGGAGGCAACTAAGACTACTATATAAATACAAGCCTCTACTGAGATTTTCTTGATCTAACTCCCACCTTGGATGGCAATCCTAGTGAGAAGTCTCAAAAGCCCTTGCCCAAGTGCTACTAAGTTCTGCAGCCAAAAAAAGACACTAGTTAGTACTGTTACTTGACCAACAAACCAACTCAGTATACTCATGTAGACTAGAATCACAAGGACTCTCAAATGCCGTACCTGTACATACAAACCGCGATAACCCTCAACGATTACTCGGTCCAACAACTTCAGTCTCTGCATAACATAACTAGGGAGTGAGAATTCAACATTCTCAGTAAGGGGTCTTCCATGTACTTGCAAGAAAATTACTAGGACTCTACATATGATAATATATGTAATTTGCTGCGAGCTCACATAGCATGAGGGTCTGATATATGCACATATAACTAGGCCTTTGAGACCTTTCCTCAAACTAGTCCTCCTCACGGGGCATCACTCTGTGCCTAGCGAGTTTTGATCACTAACTCGCTCCTAGTAAGCTGTAGCTTACTTGATGCAATCATGTAGCCTTCCCTTAGTCGTTATGCAGGGGAATTATGTTGGAACTTTGTAGACTAGGCCATAAGGCCTCCTTGTAGACTAGATGAACAAGGTTTCACTTTGCAACCTCATGGCTACGGCACAGCTAGGCCGACAAGGGTTCTAAACCTTTCACCTGAGCTAATGGTACTTAGTTATGTTCATTTACAACCTAGTTTCCTTACTTGTTGCACAAGCAACCTTGAAACTTTACAAAACTCAAGGAAACTCTTGTATCTTGTGGGACTTTTGGAAGTCTCAGAGTACCCTCGGAATCCTTAGACCCCAAGGTACCCTAAGACCCCCTTAGGTCTCACTTGGATTATCCTTGCAAAATGTGGAAAATTTGCCATTTTTTTCTATGGCGATGTGTTGCCACAATTGGTAACGTTCTGTGACACTTTGCTGGATTGGCGACGCGTCGCGGGCCTTGACATATAATTGGCGACGCGTCACCAATCTGCATTTCTGCAGAATTTGGTGCATTTTGCTGCTATGAACTTTGGATGCTTCCTACACATATCAAACATGCTTGGAAAGCCTCCAAATTTCATACACTCATAGACCATGTTGCATAGAACATAACCAACTATCACAAGCCAATCTATGATGCTCTATAACATCATCCAAATCCTCTCAAACTTCATAGTCCACCACAATTCAACCAAAACCTTTAACTAATGCTATTGCTAAAACCACTCGAATTCTTCAAGCAAACTCAAGCTAATAGCATTATTTGAACTTGAAAACATAACTCCCTTACCTTAACTTGAAGTAACAAGCAAGAATCAATCTCCTTTTCAATCAACCAAGATCACCAAAGTTTTACACAAGTTCCAATCCAAAAACAAAGCACCAATCACTAAAACTTCACTCTCTAACCAAAACCCAAGCTCCAAACCAAGCAAATAACATGAATTCAATCAAGACCACATTGATTACCTCGTTCAAAAATAGGGGATATGGAAAAACGCACTTCCAAGCTTCAAAATCATGGTTTAAAGCTTGAAATGCACTCCTCCTAGCTTATATACTTTGAATTGCACCTCTTGACACCAAGAACACTTGATTCCAAGCTTAATTTGAGAGAGAAATGAGTGAGGGAAAGATAAAACCGTGGTTATGGCAGCCTCCCCCTTCTCTTTCCCTTCTTAAACCCTTACTTAGCATCAAAGTCACCAAGGTATCAGGTTTAATGCAATTAAGTCCCCCATTTTTGTAACTTAGTCATTCTTGATTAAATTCTTGTTTATTCTTCAAGTTTGAGTTAAGGTTGAAAGTTAAGTTATCAAAATTCATTTTATAACACTCAGGACTCATCCTGGCCATTCAGGATGCAAAATTACCATTCTACCCCTGAACTTCGTTTAGTGCCTTATCTTTCTTGGAACTTAGTGAACTTTGCTAAACTTCTCTATTCTTGCTATGTAACTTGAAATGAAGGTTCTAAACTCAATTTAGAACACTTTACCTCTCTCGAGAGTGACTGTTACTAGGAGGCCTATAACATTCTCCTCTCATTCTTGAGTTTGGTCCCCTGAATTCCGTTGTAACTCTAGAAAAATACTATGATATCTTTTCAGCATATCCTGCTCCGTCTGCCAAGTAGCTTCCTCCTCACTATGGTTAAATCAAAGGATCTTAACCATCGGAATCCACTTAGTCCGCAATTTCTTGACCTGGCTATCAAATATCTGAACGGGTTTCTCCTCGTAGGTCAAGTCTTCCTGAATGGGTATCATTGAAGGATTAATTACCCGTCCCGGTTCCACTGTGCATTTTCTGAGTAGACTAACGTGAAACACGTTATGCACTTGGGATAGGTGAGGTGGTAATGCTAACCGATAAGCAACTTTCCCTATCTTCTCCAACATTTCATAAGGTCCAATATACCTAGGAGCTAACTTGCCCCTTTGCCCAAAACGGCTAACTCCTTTTATGGGCGACACTTTTAGAAGTACTTTGTCCCCAACTTCAAAACTCAAATCTTTTCTTCTCAAATTAGCATACTTAGTCTGTCGGCCATTGGCTGTCTTAATCCACTGCTGGATTAACTTAATCTTAGCTATAGTGTCAGCTATGATTTCAGGATCGATAACTACTTTGTCTGCAGGGTCTGCCCAACAATGGGGCATCATATGGTGCCATACCAATAACAGTTTGATAACTGTTATTATAAGCAAACTCGATTAGTGGTAAATGCTGATCCCAATCACCTTTGAAATCAATAGCGCACATCCGTAACATATCCTCCAAAGTCTGAATCACTCTCTCAGATTGCCCATCTGTCTGAGGATGAAAAGCAGTACTAAGACTAACTTTGCTTCCTAATGCTTTTTTAAAAGCATTCCAAAATCATGATGTGAACCGAGGATCTCTATCAGATATAATCTGATCTGGTATCCCATGGAGTCTCACAATCTCCTTAAAATACAACTGAGCCAACTTCTCCAATGTATAAGAAATCTTGATAGGTATGAAGTGTGCCAACTTCGTCAGTCTATCAACCACTACCCATATAGTATCATGCTGACTCCGGGTATTCAGTAATCCTACTAGGAAATCCATAGTAACGGATCCCCATTTCCTCATTGGCAGAGGTAAACTCTGAAGTGTGCCTGCTGGTTTCGGATGTTCAGCTTTAACCATATGACATGTCAAACACTTTGCTACATGTCCTCTTACGTCCCTTTTCAATCCTGGCCACCAAAAATGTGTCTTCAGATCTTGATACATCTTACTAACACCAGGGTGGATATTCAAAGTACTACTTTGTGCATCCTGTAGGACCTGCTGCCTAAGTCCATCCACATTCAGTATATAAAAATGATCTCTGTAATGTAATATTCCATCCTTGTATCTGAATTCCTTCCTCATAGTGCCAAGCTTTGCTTCTCCTGAAATTTTCTTCAATACTGGGTCTTTCATCTGAGCTTCTTTAACTTTGACTAACCAAGCTGACTACACTTACAAAACGTAGACTAGGGATTTTTCTCGACTTTGCCATAATTCATGCAAGGCTAAGAAACAGTCCCTCAATACTCCTCTAGAGGAGTTCGTAGCCTGTTCCTTAGATAGGATCACTCCCGTGTACTTCCAGCTCAACGCATCTGCTACCACATTTCCCTTACCAGCACAGTATTCTATCGAGCAATCATAGTTTTTTATGTATTCAATCCATCGCCGCTGCCGCATGTTCAAACCTTTCTGGGTAAACAAATATTTCAAACTCCTATGATCGGTGAAGATCCTGAACAACCTCCCCATCAAATAATGCCTCCACAACTTCAGTGCAAAAATTACTGCTGCTAGCTCAAGATCATGAACAAGGTAGTTCAACTCATTGGGCCTCAACTGTCTTGAACCATAAACAATCACTTGACTGTCCTGCATCAATACACATCCCAAACCAGAACCAAATGCATCCGTATAAACTGTAAAAGCTCTGTTCGGATCTAGCAAAACAAGTATAGGTGCACTAGTCAATCTTTTCTTCAATTCCATATAAGCTTCTTTACACTTCGGTGTCCATTCAAATTTCTGAGTCTTCTTGGTCAAGGCTATCAATGGTGTAGCTATCATAGAGAATTTCTCTATGGAGTGCCTATAGTAGCCTGCCAAGCCCAAGAAACTCCTAACCTCTGTAACTGTAGTTGGTCTCTTCCACTCAACTACCGGTTGAACCTTTTCAGGGTCAACTGACAAACCTTGAGCACTGATAACGTGCCCCAAAAACTGAATCCTCTCGGACCAAAACTCACACTTAGACAACTTTGCATAGTACTGATTATCCTTCAGCACTTGCAAAACTGTTCTAAGGTGCTTTTCATGCTCTGATGTAGACTGTGAATATACCAAAATGTCATCAATGAAAACTTCAACAAACTGATCCAGAAATGGCTTAAAGATCCGATTCATGGCTTCCATAAATATTGCTGGAGCATTCGTCACACCAAAAGGCATAACTGTGTATTCATAATGTCCATACCTCGTCCTGAAAGCAGTTTTCAGAATATCTTCCTCCTTAACTCTGATCTGAAAATATCCGGACCGAAGATCAATTCTAGAAAATACCTTCGCTCCCCTGAGTCTATTAAACAGATAATCAATTCTAGGAAGTGGATATTTATTCTTGATTGTCACTGCATTCAACTTCCTATAGTCGATGCACAATATAAAAGTTCCATCCTTCTTCTTCACAAATAATGCTGGAGCTCCTTACGGTGACACACTAGGCCTTATAAAGCCTTTCTCTAGCAGTTCCTCCAACTGCTTCTTTAACTCATCCATTTCAGGAGTTGACATCCTATAAGGTGGTATTGAAATAGGCTCAACCCCTGGCTGCAGATAGATTTGAAACTCAGTATCCCTCTTAGGTGGTAACCCAGGTAACTCTACCGGAAACACCTCAGGAAATTGATTCACTACCGGAATCTTTTCAAGTTCCTTCTTTATGGCCACCCCATTCAATGAATAATACTCTTCTTCATCAACTATGAGGATGGTATCCATAAGTCTAAGATGCAAACTCTTAGCACTAAACGCCAACCCTCCTGTGCAAGTCATTCTAACTCCTTGAGCATCAGTAATGTCGACTGAGTGATTCACACAGTCAATTTGCACCTTATGCTTACTTAGCCAATCCATTCCCAACACTAGGTCATAAGACCTCAATTCTATCACCCATAACTCACAACAGAAATCATGGTTGCCTAACTGCAAGGGATACCTAGTAACTACTTCATTGGTTACAATAAAACCCCTCCCCGCAGTTCTGATGAGTCTCAACTCACCCAAGATTTCTCGCAGCAATTTAAACTTATCTACCAAGGCAGAAGATATCACTGAAAGAGTAGCTCCTGTATCAAAAAGCACTCTAACACTACCGTTTTGAAAAGTAAAATTACCTCGAACGGCGGCTGCTTCTCTGGTCACCTGACTCGCCAGGGTGAAAACCCTCGGCTCAACTGTTGCTGCGGCTACACCAAGTCGATTTTCTATGGCAAGGAGTACAGGGGGTAAATTTCGGGGCAGACCTGACAACGGTTGAGCCCTTGGGCATTCCCTCGCCCAATGTCCTCTCTGACCACAAATATTGAAAACATCTGTCCCCAAAGTACATGGTGTTCCACCATGAAACCGTCTGCACCTAGGACATAATCCTGTCTTCTTTCTCTTTGATGGACCTTGGTTTTCCACTATTGGTCGCTTCCCGGCACTCTTTCCTAAGTTGGTTGGTCCAACCTCCACATTTTTGCTAGGTGTCCTCGAATCCTCAAATTCTCTTTCTAAGGCCAACGCCTTCTAAACCACTTGGCGATAGTTCTTGATATCCACTATCGCCATATACCTCCTGAGTACAGGTTTCAAACCTTGAAAGAACTTTTTAGCTTTCAACTCATCATTGCCCATCATTTATGGAGCATACCGGATAAGAGAATTGTAGCACTGTTCGTACTCTTGCACAGACATCTCTCTCTGTATCAGATTCTCAAACTGAATCCTCCTTTGATCCTGTGCAGCCTCACCGATGTACTCATGTCTGAATTTCTTTTCGAAGTCTGACCACTTGAGCACCTTTTTCTTATGCTCTGGCCAAGTACCATTACTTTCCCTCAGCATCTCCATCACATCATCCCACCATAAACTAGCCCTTCCTCTAAAAAAGAAAGGTACTAAGGACATCTTCTACTCTAACTCATAACCACCACTAGTGAAAAGTTTATTCATTCTCGATAACCAATCCTCTAATCTATCAGGATTACCTGTCCCATCAAAGCTCGGTGGATCCACAGTCTTAAATTTCTCTAACAATCTCATCTGATGTGGAGTGTCTCCCCTCTTTGGAGCCTCCATCACCTCTAGCTCCTCTTCCTCCTCATGAACATGATTTCTACGTTCATCAGCCCTAGGCACATGCTGCTGCCCAGCCTGTCTTTCCTGATCCTAACATGGGTCGTTCTCTTCCTGGACAACATCTCTGTCCTCATAGTCTCTAAACATCTCAGTCACGATGGTGTTCATACCCTGTGCCACTTGGGCCATAGTCTGTGTTAACCACTGCAGTACCCTAGATATCTCATCCAGCCTTGCCACAACTGGGTCACTAGAACCCTCACCAAGTTCCCTAGTTCCCCTTGAAGCTCCTGACCTAGTGTCAACCATAGCAACCTGCAACCAAAGCCAGACAACATTCCCCAGATGTTGGTCAGTACTAACTTTCTAGCGCTTCAACTTTCCAATCTAGATCTCAGTCTTAGCCTCCAATATCTATGAAATGAGTTCTAAGCTCTAATACCAAAACACTGACACGGCCATCCTTGGCCCCTGCCCAGGAAGCCCTGTGAGAACTGATCTCACAGTGGTTTCAATTGGCTAGTTGTATATGTGAGTGGATTAAATCCCATGAAACTAGTTGATTATCCTAGAATATGCAATATGCATGTTCTTCATGCTTTGACTTGGTTTATTAAAACCAAAAAAAACATTAACTTGGCCAAGTAATTTTTACAGAAAATAAATATAAATAGCCAAAGCATACAAAATCAACATTTGTGTGAGTTTACTACACATAACAACTCGTGAGAACATTCATACATAAAGTAGACTAATGCCCTCACCCAAGAACAACCCTAGAGTCTAAGACTCTTCATAACATAGACTATGGAGGCAACTAAGAGTACTATATAAATACAAGCCTCTACTGAGATCTTCTTGATCTAACTCCCACCTTGGATGGCAATCCCAGTGACGAGTCTTAAAAGCCCTTGCCCAAGTGCTACTAGGCTCTGCAACCGAAGGAAGACACTAGTTAGTAATGTTACTTGACCAACAAACCAACTCAGTATACTCATGTAGACTAGAATCACAAGGACTCTCAAATGCCGTACCTGTACAAACAAAAGAGAACTACCGCGATAATCCTCAACGATTACCCGGTCCAACAACTTCAGTCTCTGCATAACATAACTAGGGAGTGAGAATTCAACATTCTCAGTAAGAGGTCTTCCGTGTACCTGCAAGAAAATTACTAGGACTCTACATATGATAACATATGTAATTTGCTGCGAGATGCACATATAACTAGGCCTTTGAGACCTCTCCTTAAACTAGTCCTCCTCACGGGGCATCACTCCGTGCCTAGCGAGTTCTGATCACTAACTCGCTCCTAGTAAGCCGTAGCTTACTTGATGCAATCATGTAGCTTTCCCTTAGTCGTTATGCAGGGGAATTATGGTGGAACTTTGTAGACTAGGCCATAAGTGATAGCCAAAATGCCCATCACCTTCCAAACCCACAAGCTCGGACAAGGAACCACCCTCGGAAGAGAAAGCACCTACTTCGGAAAGAAGGGTGCCCGACCCCCACATTCGACCTCGGTAATTCATCCCAGGAAACGACAGTGCCAACCTCGGAAAGATGATTAAACCATCCTTGGCAATAGAGGAAATTCCCGAGAAGGACCACCTTCGGGAATCATACTCACCATGATAATAAAGTAACTTCGGGAGACAAGTTCTTCTCCAAAGAGGTCTTCCCTACCAAGGAGACCTCGGGAGTACGACAGAAACAATTAAGGAGCCTCTGACACGTACCCGACACGCCGCCTCCAGACACGTTCTGACACGCCACCTGTAGAAACACTCTAGTATGCCACCCTCGAGTGGCCTAGGCTCCTGGCCAGGCGGCCTATGGTCGGCCAAGATACTTTCCTTCTCCCTAAAGACGTGGATTGCATCCCACCAAACACGTGTCACAATCTGGGCCGGCCACGAGAAGCGAACTACTACTGTTTGTCCCTTTATAAATACTCGGTAAGCACCCTAGGTAAGAGATAGAGGACGCCAGAGACCAGACTTCTCCACTCTTTACTACCTCCATATCTAAAAAACACTGACTTTGGTGTCGGAGGCTCCTCCCCGGAAAAAGACTCCAGGGACCTCCTAACCTCTGTGACCTCTCCTGGGAAATCTCTACTTCCGGCGCTCCTCCTCACCGTAAGTCCCCCTCGCTCTCACCATGTCACACGATGAAGATGCTGCAGGGCATTATTTGGCGTCGTCTGTGGGAACTCTCTCCCAGGTTGCCATCGTTGAAACTCGGCATTCCAAGGACAAGGGACTTCCGAAGCACCCGTCCGCGCCAGAAGTTCAGCCAACAACCGAACAAATTGCAGCAGGGACTTCCTTGCCGGAGGATGAGCGTCCCTTGACCATCACCATGGGCTTCCTGCATGAATTCTAATGCTCCGTTGTGGCTGAAATGACATAGCAGCTAGACCAAAGATGGCCGCACCTAGCCCCAGGCCGAGGGCCACCTTCGCCGGTACCTCACCGGGAGAAAAGTCCTAGATCAACGCATAGGAGCTCGGGGAGCGGGGATCAACGTGACGAGTCCTCGACGGAAAACATGCCCCTCGGGACCCGACCCATGGAAGAAACGAGGTCAAAATGACCCAGAACTCCCCACTGAAAGAGTTCTTCATCTGAGGAAAAGTCGTCATCCCCTCGGTGCCGAAGTCAGTCCCCAAAAAGGAGGTGTCAGTCTCCATTTTCGGAGGCCTGCAGGCAGCAGGAAGAAGAACCCAGTGCCACACTCCTTGTGGAGAAAATCTTAAAAAGGCTAGAAAGGGTGGAGAGGCAGGTGGCTCGGAAGCCTGTCTGGGCTAGGCTATCCGAAACCTTCAATGGAGACGAGTCACCATTTACCCGAGCAGTGGTCGAAGCACCTATGCCTAGTGACTTCCGTGTACCTCGGCTGGAGACCTACGATGGTCGGACCGACCCCCAGGCTCATCTGACCAAATACAAGCGCAGTATGGTGTTGCACGGTGCTGACGACGCCACCTTGTGCAAATGTTTTGAGGTCACCCTCGCCGGACCAGCAATGGCATGGTATAACTCATTGGCTCTGGGAACCATTATGGAGTTTCAAGAGTTATCTACTGCCTTCACACAGCAGTTCATCGGAAGCCGGCCCACGGCGAAGATGCCGGTCCAGATGTTCGACATAGCGCAGAGAAATGGAGAAACTATCCGTGACTATGTCGAAAGGTTCAACAGGGAAGCCTTAAGTGTTCCAGACTTCAGGCCAGAGATACGTATCCTGGCCATGACACGAGGACTTCGGAGAGACTCTCAGTTGTTCTACGAGTTTTCCAAGGATCCCCCCGACACGCTGGGTGAATTCTACCGAAGGGCTGAACAGCATATGACTGCCGAAGAGTTGAGGATGGGAGGCCCAAAGACGGACCACATTCGCGTCGAAGGGACGAGCCAGCAAACTCGCTACCCAATCGAATCGGGGGGACGACCTCGGAAGCCTAAGGGAAGGAAGCCACTGGCTTTCACTCCTCTGAACACCACAAGGACAAACATCCTTATGGCGATGGAAAGGCAAGGAACCCAGATCCAACGACCGAAGGCCATGACCTCGGACAACAAAAGGAACATGAAAAAGTTCTGCCAATTCCATCGGGACCACGGGCATGATACCGAGGACTGCTACCAGCTGAAGAAGTACATAGAATCCCTGATAAAGCAAGGTCAACTCCGACGTTACTTGCACATGCCCTCCCCAAAGGGAAAAAGAGAGGAAGAGGGGAAGGGAGATGAGGAGGAGTATGACTCCGACAGACGCCGGAACCGAAGTCCAAGGAGGCGTCCGCCACCTCCGGCTGGGGTGATACAAATGATCACGACAGGGCTGCCATCGGCAGAAAGGAAAAGAAAGGCCAGGGAAATTTCGGTGATGGAGTATGGAAACCCATCAAAAAAGCTTCCTCGGAAAGATGGGTCCACCGTCATATTTCCCCATGATGATCCGCTACTGGTCATGGCCAGAATAGGAAGCTGGGACGTCAAGAGAGTATTGCTTGATGATGGTTCAAATGCAGACGTCCTATTCTCACACCTGTTACCAAGCCTGGGCATATCGAAGAGCGACCTCAAGTCCGTCACTTCTCCTACCTTTGGAGTAGGACCCTCCGAGCTCCCCGTTCCTCGGCTGGATTGACCTCCCCTTAATGCTGAGGGGAACTTCGGTGGACAACCAAGATGAGCTGTTTGCCTCCGTAATGACAAGGTTCATCGTCATAGATGTCCCTTCATCATATAACGCTATCCTTGGAAGGCAAACACAAGGGAACCTTCACATCCGCCCGGATGTGAAGTACCTGACTGTCACCTTCGCCACCAAAGATGGAGATGCTGAGATCTTCATCGACCAGGCGGAGGTGAGAAAGGTATTCGTTAAGGCGAGAAAAGCTCCAGTGACAAACTGCGCACAGACTATGGTAACAAAGGACGTACCCGTAGAAGAACCAAAAACAGAAGATCCTGAAAAAGTAGAAACGGAAGAAATAGAGCTTGTCCCAGGCCGAAATACCCGAATAGGGAAAAAATTGGCCGAAGGTGACAAACAAAAACTTGTATCTTTTCTACTAATGAATAAAGATCTGTTTGCCTACTCGCCGAAGGATATGCCTAGGGTAGACCCCCGCATAATACAGCATAGCCTTAAAGTGAGCCCAGAGGCAAAGCCTGTTCGCCAAAAAAAGCGAAGCCTCTCGATACATAAAAACAACTTCGTCAAAACCGAAGTCCAACACTTGATAGAAGCGGGCGTAATCAGGGAAGTCAAATACCCCGAATGGCTAAGTAATGTGGTCATCGCCACAAAAGAAGGAAGCAACAAGCTCCGAATGTGCATCGACTTCCGAAATTTAAATGATGCTTGCCCTAAAGATTCGTATCCTCTCCCGCCAATAGACCAGTTGGTGGACTCAACTGCTGAGTACGGACTCCTGAGCTTCCTCGACGCCTTCAGTGGGTATCATCAAATCAAAATGAACCCCGAAGATGAGGAAAAAACCGCCTTCATCACTGAAGTTGGTACATATTGCTATGTCAGAATGCCTTTTGGGCTCAAGAATGCAGGAGCCACCTACCAAAGGCTGATGAGCAAGGTCTTCAAAGACCAAGTAGGGAGAAACATGGAAGTCTATGTTGATGACATGATTGTCAAGAGCAAGTTGCCTGGCAACCATATCACAGATTTGGAAGAAACTTTCCACCAGCTTAGAGCATTCAGAATTCGCCTTAATCCGGAAAACTGCGTCTTTGGCGTAAGCTCAGGCAAGTTCCTCAGGTTCATGGTATCAGAAAGAGGTATCGATGCCAACCCAGAAAAAGTCAAGGCGTTACTAAAATTTTGAACTCCTGTTACGACAAAAGATGTGCAAAGGCTCACGGGGAGAATAACGTCCCTCAGCAGATTCATTTCCAAGTATGGGGATCGCTGCCGGGCATTCTTTAAAGTCCTCACCAAGGCAACAAAGAATAGTGGCGACCTCCGAGGGGACGATCATCCTTGGAACGAGGACTGCCAAAGGGCCTGGGAAGAACTCAAAGTCTATCTAGCTCGCCTACCCACTCTTCGGCAACCACGAGAAGGAGAACCCCTTGTGTTATACCTTGCCGTTACCGAAAAAGCACTAAGTTCGGTTCTCATGAAGGAAGAAGGGGTGGAGCAGTGGCCAGTATACTATGTGAGCAAGTCCCTGCATGGCGCCGAGGTCAGGTATCCCCTGCTACAAAAGGCTATTTATGCCCTGGTGTTAGCAAGCAGGAGACTACGGCCGTACTTTCAGGCTCACCCCATTATTATCCGAAGTAACTTGCCTCTTCGGGACGTCATGAAAAGAGTAGACCATTCGGGAAGACTTTCCAAATGGTGCATAGAGCTCGGTGAGTATGATATTACTTATGAGCCAAGGAAAGCAATAAAAGCCCAAGCTCTAGCAGACTTCATTGCTGAAGTGCCTGTTGCCGAAGGTGAACAATTGGACCTCAGCAAAAGTGAGCCAGAATGGACTCTGTTTGTAGATGGGGCCTCCGGTTCCGAGCACCAGGGAGCTGGGGTAATCATTCGCGGCCCCGAAGGCCTGGAAGTCATGAAATCCATCAAATTTGGGTTTAATGTCACCAATAATATGGCAGAATACGAAGCTCTCATAGCAGGGTTACACCTGGCTAGAAAGATTGGTGTGAGAAATCTAAAAGCCCATAGTGACTCCCAGCTTGTGGTGCGGCAGATGGTAGGGGACTATAGCGCAAAAGACCCAACTTTGGCAAAATATCATGAATACGTGTCAAAGCTCATCCAAGAGTTCGACGCAGTACATATTGAGAATGTGCCTCACCGAGACAATGCCGAAGCAGACAGCCTGGCCAAATCAAAAAGGTTCACCGAAGTATTGAGCCACCCAAGCATAACAACACTAAGTATAGCAACCTTGGACAAAGGGTGGAAAGATCCTATAAAGAGGTACCTTACAACCGAAGAGCTTCCCGAAGATCCTCATGAAGCGGCGAAAGTGCGAAGACGTTTCTGGACGATATTTCCTAATTGGGGAAGAATTATACCGACAAGGGTACGCGAATCCGTTGCAAAGGTGTGTCAACGAAGAGGACACTAAGATGGTTCTCGAGGAAGTCCACGAGGGGGCTTGTGGTTTCCATATCGGATCTGACGCCTTGGCGTGAGTAATACTCCGCCAGGGGTACTTCTGGCCCACCTTGAGAAAGGACGCAAGGTAGTTCGTCCAAAAGTGTAACAATTGCCAAAGACACGCCAGCATCCAAAGACTGCCTTCGGAGTTAGTGACCTCGGCAGATTACCCTTGTCCTTTGCAATATGGGGCATAGATCTCATCGGGCCACTCCCGACAGCACTCGGAGGAGTGAAGTTCTGCGTAGTGGCAGTGGATTATTTCACTAAATGGGTCGAGGCAGAACGCCTAGCAACTATTACGACTAAAGATATACAAAAGTTCGTCTGGAAGAACATTATATGCAGATTTGGCATACCGAGGGTGATAGTAGCCGATAATGGTTCCCAGTTTACAGACAAGGGATTCCAGGAATTCATCACAAACCTCAGAATAAAAATGCGCTTCGCCCCGGTAGCTCATCCCCAGAGCAACGGACAAGTAGAGGAATCCAACAGAACCATAAAAGAGGCTCTGAAAAAGAGGTTGGGGGAAGCAAAGGGGAAGTGGCCAGGAGAGCTCCCTAGTGTGCTATGGAGTTATCGGACGACACCCCGAAGGGCCACGGGGGAGGCACCTTTTTCGCTCGTCTTCGACACAGAGGCCATCATCCCTGTCGAAGTAGTTCAGTCATCACTCAAGGTACAAGTGGTCGACGAAGGAGGAAACGACCTCGGTTTGAGAACTAACCTCGACCTAATTGATGAACACAGAGAGATGGCTAAACTTAGAAGGAAAGCCTTCTAGCAGAGAGTAGCTGCAGCCGCGAACCTGCACGTTAGACCAAAAGGGATAAGGAAAGGGGACCTCGTTCTCCGAAAGGCTGAATTCGAACCTCAAAAACCGTCGCACAGAGTACTCCGCGCCAACTGGGAAAGACCTTATTTGGTCCTGGATGAGGTTCGGAAAGGAGTTTTCAAACTAGGTAACCCCGAAGGTGAAGAACTGAAAAATACATGGCATTCAGACACCTTGAAGAAATTTTATACTTAGAATCTTGGTAAAATGTACAAGTTAGGAAAAAATTTCTAAGTATAGGACCTTTCCCTCCATTAAAGAGCTCACGCCGAACAGGGCTTAATTCCAAAGGCTTGCAAAATTCACTTATCCCTTCTAAAGATTGAAGTACAAGTAGACCAAAAAAAAAGAGGGGAATTCGTCGAAAATGGAAATGGCTAGTAAAGTAAGGGGGATTTTCCGAAATCCCTTAACCGAGAGTGGTCGAAATAATTGGGAAATGAAAAGCATTGCTCAGAGACTTAGCCAAAATCTGAAAGAAAAAGTATCATTATTAAGGAGCAACATTACAAGGTTACAAGAGCGAAAAGAAGAAGAAAAAATCTAAGGCTGGACAGAAGCGTTCTGTGCCTCCTCAGTCTCGATAGCTTCTTGGGCATGTTCGTCCGAAGGCATAGGCGCAGGAGGGAGGTTGAGGAACTCCAGCTTCGACCATGTCCACCTGGGCGCCTTGGGGAAGTCCAGTGCAGACAGGAATGAGAGATCGAGCCCCGGGGAACCAAGAGAGGACCTGGTGTCGCGCCAGGCAAGAGCCGTCCTGGTAGGAGACCTTCGTCATCTGGTCTGACTTATCCTGCTCGGCACTCAGCGGTGCCAAGTCCGCCGTGAGATCAGCAACCTCCCTCTCCAACCTTTTCTTCTTCTTGCTCTTGGCCTCCTTCTTCAACGAATCAACTTCGGCCTGAAGCTCGGCATTCAGTGCAAGCGTCTTCGTAAGATTTTATGCTTCTTCTACTTTTTCCTTCTGAAGGGCCTCGTTCTCCGAAGAAAGAACTACACATTTTGAGCCAAGATCCTCGACCTTAGCTGAAAAGTCAAGAAGAAGCTCCTTCTTGCTCTCCTCGAGCTCGGCCCGAAGATTCACTTCGTCCTCCTGAACAATCTTGTTCAGCTCACCGAACTTGAGGATGTATTTGATGCAAAAATCCCGTGCCTTCTTAAAAGAATCTTCAAACTAAGAATGGACCTCGGCTTGTTTTGCCGCCCAGGAGCGGAAGTACCCGCTGTATGCCAAGAGCTGCAAGAAAAGAAGAAACCCCGAGTAAGGGACAAGAAGCAACAAAGACAAAAAAATTTCTAAGGGAAAGGAGAAAAAACCTACCTGGGCGGCGTGCTTGGTCATCCTCGCCACAAGGATCTCCTCGTTAAGACATTCCTCGACCAGCGATTGAAAGGTGGCATTCGTCAGCACACCTGTTGCCAACTGAGGAGCCATTAACTGGCTATCCTCGGAGAACAAATTCATGTCCTCCGTGAAAGTCCAAAATGGCTCCCTTGGCACCTTATCCTTTGGGATACGCCTATCCCGAAGAGCCCTTCTGTGGGCATGGGCCTCCAACCAGGGAGCTTGGGCTACATCCTCTACAAGATCGCGCCGAAGTTCCGTCAGTACATCATCCCTTAGCCATTCATCTAAAAAATCATAAATACGAAAAATGATAAGATTTGTAGAAGAACGGCTAAGGAACCAAGCTGGGGGAACCTCGGCCTCGTCGTCTTCAGACACGTCCTCCCCTCGGACTTCATTAGGGATATTTTTACCCATCCTTCTTCTACTCTCCTCGAGCTCTCGAGCTGAAGTATGCTTGACCAGAGCCTCGGCAGAAGGGATGGGGCTCAGAGCTGCCCCGAGAGTGGCAGAATCCGAGGGAGGGTCCGCGAGGGCAAGAGACCTATCCTCCACCTCCACAACGACCTCGGGGGGAGGGAGGATATCCGCCTTGGCCTTTTTTGCCTTAGATGGGCCGCCAGTCATCTTCTTTCTCTTAGCGACCGTCTTCTTGCGCGTCTGTTCCCCCTTCTCGGCTTGGCCAAGAAAGAAAGACTTGTAGAAATCAGCGGATTGATCGCCCATTTCTGCAAAAGGAAAAAACAATCAGTGTAAGTATAAAGAGGGAATAGACAGCAAATCCTGGAAGATGACTTACTCTCGGAAAAAGCCTCATATGAGATCTCGCCTCGAAGGAGCATCACTATCCATGCCTTCTTTCTGGGAAAAACAGGCACAGGCATGTTTGGATCGGACTTATGCGCATTCACTACCCCCAGCTCCCGAAGGACCTCTTCGTTCATGAGGTCCCACTTAATGAGAAAAGAGTACAGAGAATGCAGAGGGGCTTCGGGATCCCAGTCCGCCACCGCCCGAATGCACTGATCGAACTTGTCAAACTCGGTGAATAGTCCCGAGGTTAGAAGCTTTTTAGGATCGACAACATCGATCTTAAGCGTCCCGGAAGCCCATCTGATCAGTACGTGGCTCCAAGACTCGAGAATCGACACAAAAAAGAATTTCTTCTGCCACCCCCGCCAACTATCTCTATTGTCGAAGGTGACAGTGAATTTTTGCTCCCAGACCCTCGGGAAAGCAAGAAGTAAAAACCTCCCTTCGGGACTGGGTGGAGTTTATAGTATTGAAGAAAGAAAAGGAAGTGGGGCTGAATTTTAAAAACTCCACACATACAGAGAAAAGAATTAAAGTAAGAATAAGAATTAGGATGAAGCTAATTCACGGCAATTCCGTGAAACTTGCAGAACTCGCATATCATCCAGTGAGGAGGATACTGAAGACCGACTTTCAACTGAGCTCGGTAAACGGTGATTTCACCCAAATGGGCCATGAAACCATACGAGCCCGGAAAGGGCAACCTCGGGACGAGGTAGGAGGGAAGGTAGAATTTGGCTATCCACTTCGTCATCTTCTCCGAAGTGGTGCAGCGCGGGTAAAACTTGAGAGGGAGAAAACTTTCAGGAAAAGGACGAACGGACATTAAAGGAGTTGGACTCGACATCCTTTAGAAACAGAAGAAGAAAGACCTCTAGAAGAGGGAAGAAAAAGGTCAAAGGACTTCGAAAAAACAAAACCTAAAACAACCTCGGGGAGAAGGAAGAACTAAAGAGGGAAAAACCCACCGAAGGTTTTGCCGAAATCAGGATTCCTAGATGCTGTCGTGAGTGGTTGCCGGAAATCGCTTCGCCACTGAAAACGTTGCCGAAAGAAGGAAAAAGACAAGAGAGAGCTCTAGAACAGATGAGGGCAAAAGAAAAGAATGGGAAGAAATGAGGCAAGAGGCACTTATATAGACCGAAGAGGGTAAGCGAAATGTCGCCATTATTACCCCTCGAAGACGCAACGGCCTCATTATTACTTCTCGAAGGCGAAGAGACACAGTTAGCGTGACCAACGTAACTATTCGCCATCCACCAGTGGCCATGTGTCATCCAACACAAAAAACTAGGGCATGCCCTTCTGACATCGCGAAAACCCAGGCACGCCTATCTGTAACTGACACGCTTGGCCAAAAAGATACGATGGTTTACTAACCGGCAACAGAAAAAGTAAAAAAAAAAGTAACACACACCCCGAGATCACCGAAGATCTAAGGAAAGATACCTCGGCTACGAAGGGATGCCTTCTGGAGGTAACAGCAACTTCTTGAGTGGAGCTCCGACCCCGGGTTCGACAAAAGGAAACCTTCCCGAAAGCATAAAGCCGAAGTCTCCGCTTCGAATTTTCCGGGAGGGGGCATGTGATAGCCGAAATGCCCATCACCTTCTGAACCCACAAGCTCGGACAAGGCACCACCATCGAAAGAGAAAGCACCTACTTCGGAAAGAAGGGTGCCCGACCCCCACATTCGACCTCGGTAATTCATCCCAGGAAACGACAGTGCCAACCTCGGAAAGACGATTAAACCATCCTCGGCAATAGAGGAAATTCCCGAGAAAGACCACCCTCGGGAATCATACTCACCATGATAATAAAGTAACTTCGGGAGACAAGTTCTTCTCCGAAGAGGTCTTCCCTACCAAGGGGACCTCGGGAGTACGACAGAAGCAATTAAGGAGCCTCTGACACGTACCCGACACGCCGCCTCCAAACACGTTCTGACACGCTGCCTGCAGAAACACTCTAGTACGCCACCCTCGGGTGGCCTAGGCTCCTGGCCATGAGGCCTATGGTCGGCCAAGTTGCTTTCCTTCTCCCTAAAGACGTGGATCGCATCCCACCAAACACGTGTCACAATTTGGGCCGACCACGAGAAGCGAACTACTACTGTTCGTCCCTCTATAAATTCTCGGTAAGCACCCCAGGTAAGAGAGGGGGGACGCCAGAGACCAGACTTTTCCACTCTTTACTACCTCCATATCTAAAAAACACTGACTTGGGCGCCGGAGGCTCCTCCCCGGAAAAAGACTCCGGGGACCTCCTAACCTCTGTCTTCTGAGCTTTTCAGGTGACCTCTCCTGAGAAATCTCCACTTCCGGCGCTCCTCCTCACACCAAGTCCCCCTCGCTCTCACCATGTCATACGACGAAGATGCTGCAGGGCATCATTAAGGCCTCCCTGTAGACTAGATGAACAAGGTTTTACCTTGCAATCTCGTGGCTATGGCATGGCTAGGTCGACAAGGGTACTAAACCTTTCACCTGAGTTAGTGATACTTAGTTATGTTCATTTGCAACCTAGTTTCCTTGCTTGTTGCACAAGCAACCTTGAAACTTTTCAAAACTCAAGGAAACTCTTATATCTTGTGGGACTTTTGGAAGTCTTGGAGTACCCCCGAAATCCTTAGACCCTAAGGTACCTTAAGAACCCCCTTAGGTCTCACTTGGATCATCCTAGCAACACTTTGCTGGATTAGCGACACGTCGCGGGCCTTGACCTGTAATTGGCGACGCGTCGCCAATTTGCATTTCTGCAGAATTTGGTGCATTTTGCTGCTATGAACTAAATGCTTCCTACACATATCAAACATGCTTGGAAAGCCTCCAAATTTCATACATTCATAGACCATGTTGCATAGAACATAACCAATTATCACAAGCCAATCTATGATGCTCTATAACATCATCCAAATCCTCTCAAACTTCATAGTCCACCACAATTTAACCAAAACCTTTAACTAGTGCTATTGCTAAAACCACTCGAATTCTTCAAGCAAACTCAAGCTAATAGCATTATTTGAACTTGAAAACATAACTCCCTTACCTCAACTTGAAGTAACAAGCAAGAATAAATCTCCTTTTCAACCAACCAAGCTCACCAAAGTTCTACACAAGTTCCAATCCAAAAACAAAGCACCAATCACTAAAACTTCACTCTTTAACCAAAACCCAAGCTCCAAACCAAGCAAATAACATGAACTCAATCAAGAACACATTGATTACCTCGTTCAAAAACAGGGGATATGAAAAAGTGCACTTCCAAGCTTCAAAATCATGGTTTAAAGCTTGAAATGCACTCCTTCTAGCTTATATACTTTGAATTGCACTTCTTGACACCAAGAACACTTGATTCCAAGCTTAATTTGAAAGAGAAATGAGTGAGGGAAGAATAAAAACATGGTTATGGCAGCCTCCTCCTTCTCTTTTCCTTCTTAAACCCTTACTTAGCATCAAAGTCACCAAGGTATCAAGTTTAATGCAATTAAGTCCCTCATTTTTATAACTTAGTCATTCTTGATTAAATTCTTGTTTATTCTTCAAGTTTGAGTTAAGGTTGAAAGTTAAGTTATAAAAATTCATTTTATAACACTCGGGACTCATCCCGGCTATTCAGGATGTAAAATTATCATTTTTCCCCTGAACTTCGTTTAGTGCCTTATCTTTCTCGAAACTTAGTGAACTTTGCTAAACTTCTCTATTCTTGCTATGTAACTTGAAATTAAGGTTCTAAACTTAATTTAGAACATTTTACCTCCCTCGGGAGTGCCTGCTACTAGGAGGTCTATAACAATTATGTCGATAATCTCTTAAGACAATTACCACAAAAATGTTCAAATCATTTCTTGTTAAAGGTTTTAAAGTAATTTGTACAAGTTCAACACGTAAATAGTTATAATGATTTTCTATATGATCTTTGATCATATACTTTGAAAACAATTCAAATTTATGATCTTCCATTATTGGGATAGTTTTTTCTACCGTTTTAATGACATAAGTCATTCTAAGATTAAATTTTTATTTTTTATAAACATCTCATTTATCCATTTTAGGAATATTTCAATTTTCTAATTTCTTTTAAATATCCTTGATTAATACAGCTTATGAGTTCTTTATTTTTCTATTCTCCAGAATTTATTTTCCTCTTGTCTCTTTGAAGCAGACCTAATCAAATTTCTAAAGATTTTATCTATCAATAACTATTAATTAGTGTTAATATTTTTAGTGGCTATCTGTCAATGTTTTATAACAAACTTTAGAAATTAGAATGCTCAAAATTTGTTAGTTTGCTGTGGGCGTATGACATATACTGAGTGTACATAAAAATTGGCCGGTCCAAAATAGTTTAATAGGGGTAGTAGTAACCAAGGTTTTAAATCTTGTATTGGTTGTCATATCATTTTTTTCAGTGGTATGGTACAATACCAGTATCATATCGTCGTGTCTCGGATATATTTGTTATATATTATATATATACATATGAATATATAGAACAAAACAACCATTAAAAGTATGTGAGCTTAAAGTGCATATGATATGTATCTAAATTTTTTAAACATAAATATATATTTATAAAATAAAAAATATAACTTTAAGGGGTATAGAAAAAATAAAAATATAAAATTATTTTAAATATAAAAAGATTTTATTACACAAGCATTCGATTAAACATAATAATTATATATTTTACTTAAAAATATCAAAAATTAAAAATTAAAAATTAAAAAAGTACATTTCCCCCTGCCATACTGGTTTTTCCATCTCATATTATTTTTTAGCCGATATAACCGATACAAAATAACACCGGACAGCTGGTATGATATGAGATTTAAAACCATAGTTCCAACGTCTTATTTTGATGGACTCATAAAAAAGAACGGGGAAGTGAGGTCGGCAGGGCTGCACGTCGTAACGACGTAACCGAGAGTTGTTCTCTCACAAGCTGCCGGTTGGAAAAAAACCAAAATTCGTCCCTGAACTCCTACGAAACCGACATAACCTCTCATACATCAACTCGGTACACATAACCCCCTGAACTTCGGAACTGAACTCGGTAGGCTCGCTGACTCGGACGGGTATGTCCACCACTCCATCCGTCAACCATCGGACCAATTAACCACATGCACATGCTCACACGTGACTAACTATCGTAACAGCAAAGATTATTCCTGAATGACGGATAAGGGCAGGGACTAAAGTGCTCAAAACACAAAAAAAAAGGCGAATACAACAATAGATTTTTTTTCCACCGACTCCAAATTATTCGACTTCGAATACTGCAGCTCATCGTCTCCGCCAGCAACCGCTGCTCGCCGGTTATTGCTTCCCTCGTACGAAGACAGATTCAAAGACTTGAAGTTCATCGGTAGTCCGAAAATCTGCAAATCTGAAGACTCGCTTCACCAATTCGCGCAGTAAACCTAGCCCTGAAATCTGCAGAATTTCTCTGCTTTTTTTTCTCGACTGATTATTGTTTTTGCGAGGAGCCCCGAATCCAACCTCTTTCTGGATCATGTTTCAAACACGCTGTCTCGTCCCTACTCTGCTGAGTCCTCGAACCCATGCCCCCCTTATCCGACGCCCAGCCAAGCCTTATCATCGCCGTCGCTTCTGCCTCGCCATCATTGCGTCACAGCAATCTTCGCTTCAGGCAGTGGAGCTGTGAATCAGAAAAAGAAGTTTCTTAATTTTACTGAATAAATTTTGATCTGAGCCCATTTCAGCGGCTTGGCCGTGGAATCAATTTTAGCCTATGTGAAAGTGCGATTTCGTTCGACATTCTGAGTTCGTGTTGGAGAAGTCTGGCGACATCGGTGTGGTTGACTCTGGCAACAGTTTGGAGAACAGAAGATTCCGGTGCATTTCCTACCGATGGATTCGGCCTATTTAGAGTTGATTTGCGTTGGAGGAACAGAGAAGTTTCTTGGGTTCGAGCGTTGCGTGTGGGAATGGAGGAGATGGAGGCGGGCGAACTAGGTAGAATAATTCACGATCTAGTCACTCTTGTTTTGTTTTTGTAGCAATTAAGTCCCTTTTGTTATCCATCGTTCAGGAAAATTTTGGCTATTACAGAAGTAATCACGTGATCGCATGTGAGCGACTGTCGTTGACGAATGGGCTTAAGTGTCCCATTTTACTGGGTTTGAGGAGATATGTGTCCGTTTCGTCTAAGTTTAGGGGCTAAATGCGGATTTTGGCCCAGAAAGCTTCGATATAATCATTTAGGGGGTAAGTTGCACTTATAGCCTCTAAGCCTTTATTATTGTCCTATTTTAGACCCTAACCTTAAAACAATGCATGAGAAGTTTCCAACCTCAATTTTTTGTTCTGTTTTAAACCTTTGAAGGACAGAAAAAATTAAAAATAATGAAACTAGCCACATGACATACTAGCTTGGGACAATTGGCCACATGATACAATAAATCACCAGTTATAGATGATGTGGAAAAGAAAAAAAAAAAAGTATGAAAAATGGGAAAACAAAAAACATTTGCATTGACTGTCCCTTCTACTTCTTTGCCCATCACCGGCAGCCCCTCCCACCATCCACCTAATGTCTTTTCGATGCCTCTTCGCGTTCACCGTCGAATCGGGTCTTTGCTCACCATCGATCGTCCCTCCTTTGCTCATTGTCAAATGGGGCCTGTGCTCCCCGTTGATTGTGCCTCCTTTGCTCGCATCTTCTTCCTAGCAGTCCCTCCCATCGTTCGCTCCCCCTGCTTGATTTTGTTCGCTGTTCGCCATCACCGTCCTTGATTTCACTTACCATTCCCTTCTCCTTCCCTAATTTCTTCCAATTCATCAAAACCTTTGCTTCGATTTAGATTTCATCCTCGATTACGCCATTCCAGCCACCTTCCCCGTGTGACTCTTTGACAATCTCCCGCCAACTCCACTGTCCGATTCCACCTCCGTGCCCCTTCGTCCACCAATCGAACGCCCTTCCACCTCTGTCCACCGTTCTTTCTTCATACCCACCTCTCTTCTCTTTCATCCTCAATACCCACCTCTGTACACCACCTTCGTCTATTTGCCACCTTCGTTCGATTGGCCTCCCCACGATGACAGTGCAGAAGCATCAATTACACCTGCCCACGATAACTGCACAAAAGCCTCCCCTCAATTTCACACAGAATCTTTCAACCAATTTCTATTTTTTTTCAATTTTCCTTTTTTCACGTTTGCTTCCTTTATTTGTTAGTTTTCTTTATTTTTATTAGTTTTCTTCAATTTTTTATGCCACCATGGCAAATGGCCCCACACTGGCATGCTATGTATCCAGTTCTATCAATTTATAAAAAACAGTTTTGACTGTCATCTAAAGATCTAAAATGAAACAAAAAAAAATGAGGTTGAGGATTTTTTCTACTGGGCTTTGACAATAGAGTCTAGAATAAGATAATAATAAAAGTTATGGACCACGGATGCAAATTTACCCATCATTGAGGGCTCCGCTACCCTTCCAAAACCTCGCAGCCGAATATCCCAAAAAAAAAAAAAGAGAAAAAAAAAACGTTACAGGCGTTTCCGACAGTACAGAGCCATTAAAGCATAGAATGTGGAGGAGGTCCGTACGTTTGTGGCTGACCGGCACCTCTACGCTCACGTCGGCGGTTCTTCAGCCGCTGCCGCTTCCTGCTCTTGCTTTACAAACTCACCCGCTCTCAACCTCGCCCTCAACTGGCGGAAGCGGAGGGGTCGGCGGAGTTGAGAATGTGACGTTCCACGAAGCAAAGAAGCT
Organism: Aquilaria sinensis; assembly: GCA_005392925.1. Classification (NCBI taxonomy): domain Eukaryota; kingdom Viridiplantae; phylum Streptophyta; class Magnoliopsida; order Malvales; family Thymelaeaceae; genus Aquilaria; species Aquilaria sinensis. Next base: position 217,156 of record SMDT01000076.1, read on the forward strand.
GATGAGGCTGGTGAATGTGGAAGCTCTGAAGAAGAAGCTGGGCATGGAGAAGCAAGAGGTGATGGCCTACTCCCAGCTGCTGGAGGCCTGCCAGAGGATGGGCGTCGCCAGATCTCCCGACGAGGCCGCCGCCTTCGTCCGCGTCCTCGACGATGCCGGCGTTGTCCTCCTCTTCCGCGACAAGGTCTACCTTCATCCGGACAAGGTACGAGTAATGATTCAACCCCCGATCCCTCGCCCCTTTGTCCGATTCGTTTGTTTCAAAATCTGATCATGATTTCTGATTAGGTAGTGGATCTGATTAGAAAAGCAGTTCCCCTGGCTCTCACCGCAGACGACGACCCCATGAGAGACGAGCTGAAGAAGCTGCAGCAGCGGAAGGCAGAGATCGACGTTCTGGCGCACAAGCAGGTCCGGCGGATCCTGTGGACGGGTCTAGGGCTAGCTGTGGTACAAATCGGGCTCTTTTTCCGGCTCACATTCTGGGAATTTTCCTGGGATGTTATGGAACCGATTGCTTTTTTCGTCACTACCACAGGGATCATTATCGGCTACGGTTACTTCCTCATCACGGCGAGGGACCCAACTTACCAGGACCTGATGAAGAGGCTGTTTCTTTCGAGGCAGAGGAAGTTGTTCAAGAGGTACAATTTTGATGTGAATAGGTTCAAGG